>CANJKZ010000430.1:875000-1020000 GCA_947471745.1 Closterium sp. Naga37s-1
TATTCAAACGAGCACACTATCCTGTGGTCTAAGTTTCATGTCATTGTCTGCCATGTCAAGTGGCATGATTGATTGTCATGTCGTGTCACACAAACGATCATGTGCCTTGCATAGTGTCACCCTCATCACACACGAATCCCCCTACTGCTTCCGCCACACCACCCCCTCTCCTCACCCTTCCCCTACCCAAACTTCTCCCCCGTCCCATCCTCTTCCCCACCTGCACCTCCCCCTGCGCCTCTCCCCCTGCGCCTCCCCCTGCGCTTTGCCCCCTGCGCCGTGCCCCCCGCCAGGCCACGACACAGGCAGTGACACCAGCGCCCAAGCTGCGCAAGTGCCAGAAGCTGCTGCGAGAGGGCTCCTTCAGCCTCAACCGGTGGGCGCGCGCAGGGGGGGGAACACTAGCGCGCACAGGGGATGTGGCGCGCGCAGGGGGGGCACTGGGGAGGAACACTGGGAGGGCACGCACTGGGGCACTGGGGAGCATTGGGGGGACACTGGGGGGACACTGGAGGGACACTGGGGGGACACTGGGGGGTTTCGTGGGGGTGACTGGCACTGGGCACGGAGCCTTCCGGGGTGGCTCGTTATTCTGCAGTGCTTGATTGTGGGTTGTGATGGTGTGACCGTGTGTGGTGGGGTTTAAGCTCCTAGACCACACACGCACTAGGGCTTGACTGAAGAGGTGCGCAGTGGCCGTGGGATGGGATGGGATGGGATGGGAATGGGACGGGATGGGATGGGATGGGACGGGATGGGATGGGATGGGATGGGACGGGATGGGATGGGATGGGATGGGACGGGATGGGATGGGATGGGATCACAGCATGGGGTGCGAGTGGGGAAAGGCGGGTAATGCTCAACCAGTCTCTCTCCCATCTCACCCCTCGCATCCCCTCTCCCCTCTCCCATCTCCCCCCTCCCCCTCCCCCCCCTCTCCCCCTTCTCCCCTCTCCCCTCGTCCCTCCCCCCATCAGGTCCTCCTATTTCATAGGCCTCATTTTCGGCCCGCGCAAGCAGCTGTTCTACCTGCGTCTGGACAACCTCACGCCCGTCACCTGGTTCACCTGCGACTGTGTCACCCCCACCTCCTGCCGCACTGCCGGCACCATCCTGCCCGTACGTGCCGTGTCGTGCTGTGCCTAGTTGGTTGGTGCTCAAGAGTCTAATGAAAATCCTTTTGAGACGTCCCAAAAGTCCTGCCGCACTGCCGGCACCGTCCTGCCCGTACGTCCCATGTCGTGCCTAGTTGGTCGGTGCTCAAGAATCCTAATCGAAACCTGCCACCTTCCGCCCTGTACTGTACTTGCCGTGCCGCCCACCGCAGCACCGTTGCCTGCTGCTATACCATGCCATGCCCTACCTCGCCGCTCCCCTTCACCCCCTCCCTCTCCCGTCCCCTCCCCTCTCCCCGCCCAACCTCTCCACCCCTCCGCGGTGCATGTTGTGTGGGAGCAGGAGCCGCCGCCGTACAACACGACGGAGAACGGGGCGACGGCAGTGCTGTGTGACTTTTGAGTCGACTCAAACTCAAAAGTCATCTGCGGACACATGCCGTAACAGCGCCTTTTGAGGCGCCTCACAGCTCCCCCCTCCCCCCCCTCACTCTCTACCCCTCCGCGGCGCATGGCCTGTGGGAGCAGGAGCGGCCGCCGTACAACACAACGGAGAACGGGGCTACAGCAGTGCTGTGTGACGCCGACACATGCCGCAGCAACACCTTTTGACGCGCCTCAAAACTCCCCCCTCCCTCTTCACCCCTCCACGGTGCATGTTGTGTGGGAGCAGGAGCGGCCGCCGTACAACACAACGGAGAACGGGGCGGCAGCAGTGCTGTGCGATGCAGACACATGCAAGAACAACACCGACCGCCCCGCACCCGGCCTCAAGATCGGCTGCCAGGTCCGCTGCTCCGCCTGGGGGTGGGGGGAGGGCGGGGAGGGGGGGAGGGAGGGGAGGGGGGGAGTGAGGGGGCTGGCTGGAAACTGTCTTGTTTGAGAGGCGAGTCGACTCAAAAGGACACGTGCTGCAACACCACCGACCGGCCTGCACCCGGCCTCAGAGTTGTTGCAGCCAACTCTGAGACCCGGCCTCAGAGTTGGCTGCCAGGTTCGCCGCTCCTTCTGGAAGGGCGTTTGGCTGGAGTGTGTAAGGCACGGGCAAGGCATGGGAAAGGCACACGGGCAAGGGCAGGAAGTGGGAGAAGCATAGTGCTGCTGGGTGCTGCTGGGTGCTGCTGGGTGCTGCTGGGTGCTGCTGGGTACTGCTGGGGTGGATGGGTGGGTGGGTGGGTGGGTGGGCAGTGCCCGCACTTAGGACGAGAGTTGACGCCTCTCTCTGCCCCATACTCGCTTTCTCTGCTCTTGCCCTCCTTCACCATTCCTCCCATCCTTCCTTTTCCTTCCCCTCCCCTCCCCTCCCCTCCCCTCCCCTCCCCTCCCCTCCCCTCCCCTCCCCTCCCCTCCCCTCCCCTCCCCTCCCCTCCCCTCCCCTCCCCTCCCCTCCCCTCCCCTCCCCTCCCCTCCCCTCCCCGCCCCGCCCCTCCCCTCCCCGCCCGCCTCTTAAACACCAGGTGGCAGACCAGATCCCGTCGGCCCTGGGCAAGGGCAAGTGCGAGTACCTGCACCTGCACACCATCGTGCGGTCGCCGCTGGGGTCCATAGGCAGTCTGCCCAACAATGACGGCACTTGCCCATGCCCCACACTCACCACTCCGTCTCCCCCATCCTTCCCTCCCCTCCCTCCCCTCCCGCTGCCTCCCCACCCTCCCCTCCCACCTCTCCCACTGCCCTTATCCCTATCGCCAGGTAGCAGATCAGATCCCATCGGCCCTGTGCAAGGGCAAGTGCGAGTACCTGCACCTGCACACCATCGTGAGGTCGCCTCTAGGGTCCATAGGCAGCCTGCCGAACAAGGACGGCACCAAGGTGGGCAAGAGCTACGGCATCTTCTACCCGGAGAACGTGTGGCTCACCCACATGGACGGCTGGACCGTCAGCCCCGAGCTCGTTGTCGGGTGAGTTGAGGGGGGAGGCAGGGGGGAGGGGGGAGAGTGTGGGGGAGGGTTTTGGGGTCGGATTAAAGATTCTACCCGGAGAACGTGTGGCTGACACACATGGACGGCTGGACCGTCAGCCCCGAGCTCGTTGTCGGGTGAGTTAAGGGGGGAGGCACGGGGGAGGGGGGGGGGGGGGGGGGGGTGTGGGGTGGGAGTGGGGGTGGTGCAAGATGGTGTTGGGGAGGAAAGGGGTGGAGAAGGGGGGGGGAGACTGGGACTGAGGAAGAGGGGCGAGTGGGGAATTCTGGTGCAATTTGTTTTCCTCAGTTCAGTCCCCTTACAACGAGCTTCTCTTCTCAGGTTTCTCAATGACTGACAGCTCCTTCCGGCCATACCTTCGTCTATCCTCCCTCCCCCCACCCCGTCTCACCCTCGGCTTCGGGCTACATGGGGCTCTCATGCCACATGGGGCTCTCATGCCACATGGGGCTCTCTTGCCACATGGGGCTCTCATGCCACATGCAACATTAGGCGGGCCAAAACCCTTCTCCCCTCTACTCCCCCCGTCTTCTCCCCGTTTACCCCCATTCTCCCCCTTTTCCCCCTATCTCCCTCGTCTCCCTCCTTCTTTCCCCCTTCCCCTCCTCCCCAACGCACGCGCAGCTGCGGCATGGTGCGGAAAGGCGCACTGGGCGGATACACAGAGGTCCCCGACGGGCTGTGCTTCGAGGGCGACATGGGGCTCAAAGCCCCCTTCACGCCCCGAATCCTTTCTATCCTCTTGTCCCCCCCTCCTCTCTCCATTTATCCTCATTTTCCCCTGTCCTCCCCCTCTCTCTCCCTTCTCTCCCCACTCACCCCCACCCCCCAACGCACGCGCAGCTGCGGCATGGTGCAGAAGGGCGCACTGGGCGGCTACACAGAGGTCCCCGACGGGGTGTTCGGGCTCGGGTGGGGCAAACTCAGCATCCTCTCGCAAATGGCGGACCTGGGCCTGTGGGAGAACAGCTTCGGGCTGTGCTTCGAGGGCGACATGGGGCTCCCAGCCCTCATCCAAATCCCTTCTCCCCTCTTCTCTCCCCCTCTTCTCCCCACTTCTCCGCGTCTCTCCCTTCCTTCCCCATCCCCACCCTTCCTTCCACCACACGCACAGCTGCGGCATGGTACAAAAGGGCGCACTGGGCGGCTATACAGAGGTCCCCGACGGGGTGTTCGGGCTCGGGTGGGGCAAACTCAGCATCCTCTCGCAAATGGCGGACCTGGGCCTGTGGGAGAACAGCTTCGGGCTGTGCTTCGAGGGCGACATGGGGCTCAAAGCCCCCATCCGAATCCCTTCTCCCCTCTTCTCTCCCCCTCTTCTCCCCCCTTCTCCGCGTCTCTCCCTTCCTTCCCAATCCCCACCCTTCCTTCCACCACACGCACAGCTGCGGCATGGTACAAAAGGGCGCTCTGGGCGGCTACACAGAGGTCCCCGACGGGGTGTTTGGCCTCGGGTGGGGCAAGCTGAGCATCCTCTCGCAAATGGCGGACCTGGGCCTGTGGGAGAACAGCTTCGGGCTGTGCTTCGAGGGCGACATGGGGCTCAAGGGCGGCTCGTACCTCAACCTAGGAGACGCGCTGATCGACGGGTACAGCGATACCATCCCCATGCGCCGCATATTTCCAAGTCCCATGTTCTTTGTGGACCTGGGGGAGGTGCGCGTGGGGAGTAAGGTGGTGAACGTGCCGCCGGGCACGTTTGGGAAGCCGACGGGGAAGGCGGAGGGGGGGGTGGTGGTGGACCCGTTTACTACTGTGACTCGCTTGCCGCCCGTTGCGCTGCTCGCCATTAATGAAACGGTGCGGTGCGGTGGGGTTGGGGTGTGGTGTGGTGTGTTGTGGTGCGGATGGGGTGTGGTGCGGATGGGGTGTGGTGCGGATGGGGTGTGGTGCTGGGCTGTGTGTGAGTGACACCTGATGTGTTTATGGTTGCCTCATTCTCACCCTTGCGGACAGCATCTGTTTCACCCCCTTTCCCCCCATGCCTTTCCCCTCATGCCTTCCCCCTCATGCCTTTCCCTCCATGCCTTCTCTCTTCCCCATGCCTTTCCCCCCCATGCCTTTCCCTCCCATGCCTTTCCACCCTGTGCCTGCACGCGCGCAGCTGGTGGGACTTAAGACCAATCTGACATACGACAAGGGCAACTCCAAGACCTTCGGACTCATCTGCTGATGACTTTTGAGTCGACTTAAAGTTCCCTCCATGTCTTCCTGTCCTCCTACCCATGCGTGCGTGCAGCTGGTGGGGCTGATGCCCAATCTGACATACGACAAGGGCAACTCCAAGACCTTCGGACTCATCTGCTGGAAGGGCGCGCCCTACAAGCAGTCAGTGCCTTGCCGTCCCCACCTGCCTGCTGCCTGCCCGCCTACTGCCTGCCCGTCTACTGCCTGCCTGCTTGTCCTGCTTTTTCCTCTTGCTCGCGTGTACACACAAATGCACACATCCATGTACACACACACCTACACATCCAGACACATCTGCACCCCCTCCCGCCATTGCACTTCAGTAATCACCATATTCCTTGCTCGCTCGCTCTCTCAAATTCCCTCCTCTGTATCTCCCAAACCCTACCTCCCGTACTACCCCCCATATCCGCACCCGCACGGGTGAGAGCAGGAAGAAGCCGGAGCTATTCTACCCACAGTTCCCCAACATGCAGCTCGTCTTCCCCAACAACGTCATCTTCTACGTGCTGCCCCAGTCCTACCTCATCGCGGTACTCTCCCCCCCTCGCCGTCGCCGTCGCCCTCGCCCTCGCCCTCGCCCTCCCTCCCTTTCCCATCCTCTCTCACTTTCCCGCCTTCACTCACTTTCCCTCCTTCACTTACGTTTGCTCCCTCAGTCACTTCCCTCTCCTCCATCGCTCTCCCGCCCTCGCTCGCTTCTCTTTTCCTCACCGTGTTTGCCTGTTCTGTTCTATTATGTTACCGCTCTCTTACTTGCCTCACGTCCCCCCACTGCATGCCAGGCACTCCAAAACGTACCCCATGCGCACAACCACACCCCATGCACATGACCATACCCTTGCTGCTGCATCCAACCTGCTATCCTGCTTCATCCACCCACGCACAACCACGCCCCCCTGTATGCGGGCAGAACATCACCACGGGCAAGATGCGTCTCGCTCGCGGCAGCAGAGACCACTGACAGCCGCTGCACCGCACCACCATGTTTTAGTCGACTCAAAGATTTGCTATCCTGCCTTGTCCACCCACCCGCCCCATCTCCCCCCTGTGTGCGGTGTGCGGTGTGCGGGCAGAACATCACGACGGGCAAGTTGTGTCTGGCGGCAGCAGAGACCACTGACAGCCGCACCACCATTGGCGGTACGCACCAGCATAGGGCAGCGCGTGCTGGATGCAGCGGGTCTATGGCTGCCGTGCAATGCTGCTATGGCTGTTGCAGTGCATGCGTGGAACGAGCTGGATGCCTGCTTCTGTTCTTGGTTGTCTCGGTTTTTGTCCTGGGACTCATTCGTGTCTTTGTGTGTGTGTGTTTGGGAATATGTGTATGTCTGTTTGGATGCATGTGTGTGTGTTTGTGTGCATGCCTCTGTGTGTGTGCATGTACCTGTGTGTGCATGTGTGCACATCTGCACGTGTGCATGGGTGCACGTGTGCATGGGTGCATGCATGCATCAGAGTCATTCCTGCGCAACAAGATGGTAATATACAACTACAAGGACAACACCATATCATGGGCAGACATGAACTGTAAGTCACCACCTCCTATCAATCAACCTTGCAATACCACATTCCTCTCCCTTTCCCTCCCTTCCCTCCCTTCCCTCCCTTCCCTCCCTCTGCCCCCCATTCCCCTGCCGCTTCTCTACCCTTTCCCTCCGTTGAATCCCGTCTTGAAACCCCATGTTCTCACACGTGTTCGCTCCCTCTTGCCATGCCCCCCCACCTCCGCCCCCCCAGGCACCACTGGTGTACGCTTCTTCAACTTCACAGCCCAGCCCCCAGGGCTCATGCCCCCCCCTCCTCTCATGCCCCCACCAATGCCTCCCCCGAAACCCCCTATCGCCTTCCCCCCTCCCCCTCTGCCAAAACCCCCCCCTCCTGCTCCAAAACTCCCCCCTCCAGCACCAAAACTTCCCCCACCAGCACCCCCCACACTCCCCCCTCCCAAACCAGCTCTCCCTCCCCCAAGTAAACCCCCAGTTGCTCCGCCTCCCCCTCCTCCCCTTCCCCCCAAAGTCACCCCTCCCCCCTGGACCAAGCCCCCCCCTGTGGTGACCACCCCTCCTCCTGTCGCCACTAAGCCCCCCCCTGTGACTGCTGCGCCCTCCCCTCCCCCTCCCTGGACTTGGCCCCCTGTTACCCCCCCGCCCTGGACCAATCCCCCCCCTTGGACCTGGCCCCCCAAAGCTCCCCCCCCACCTTGGACTTGGCCCCCCCAAGCCTCCCCACCCCCCTGGACGTGGCCCCCCCAAGCTCCCCCTCCCCCTTGGACTTGGCCCCCTGATGCCCCCCCTCCCCCCTGGACGTGGCCCCCCCAAGCTCCTCCCCCCCCCTGGACGTGGCCCCCTGACGCTCCCCCACCCCCTTGGACTTGGCCTCCTGATGCCCCCCCACCCCCCTGGACCTGGCCCCCCGAAGCTCCCCCTCCCCCCTGGACTTGGCCCCCTGATGCTCCCCCTCCCCCCTGGACATATCCCCCCGAATTCCCCCCACCTCCCGAACTTCTCCCCCCTCCCCCTCCCCCTGAGACTTTCCCAGCTTTCCCCCCATCGGACGTGTCCCCCCCACCGCCATACCCTCCTCTTCCCCCGTTACAATCACTCACTCAATGGTGGGTCAACCCGCACAAGAAACGGAAGACGCCGCCCCCGTTCGAGGCCCCTGCTTCGTGGACTATATGGCCTATGAATGATGCGGCAACAGCACCCCCTACTCCTCATACGGCGCAAGTAAAGGGTAAAAGGAACCAGGTAAAAGGCCCGCATGGTGCTGCAGGGTCTAAAGCTACTGTTGCTGTGGAAGGGAAAGATAAAGGGGGGAAGGATGGTTTGCTGGTTCGGGCGGAAAAGAAGAAGGGGAAGGTGCATGAGAAGAGGGACCCAGGTGTAGCAGGGTCTAGAGCCGTTGTTGCTGTGGGAGGGGGTCATAAAGAAAGGAAGGATGGGCTGGTGGCTCAGGCAAAGAGGGAGAAGGAGAGGGCGCATGCTGCAGGGTCTAGAGCCGTTGTTGCTGTGGAAGGGGGAGATAAAGAACAGAAGGATGGGTTGTTGGTTCAGGCGGAGAGAGAGAAGGGGAGGGTGCATGAGAAGAGGGACCCAGGTACAGCAGGATCTAGAGCCACTGTTGCTCTGGAAGGGGGAGATGAAGAGCAGGATGGTTTGCTGGGTCGGGCAGAGAGGGAAAAGCAGAGGGTGCATGAGAAGAGGAGGAATTACGGAGCAATGGAGGTTGAGGGTGTAGGGCAGCACCAAATGCATCAACGTGCAGCACCATAGATTTGAATGGTGTAACAGGAGACCACCGTGGAGCACCGTGTAGAATTATTTGACTGTATTATATGCTACACTTCACACAAGTAATTTGTCCTCCACATACAAAGATGGCTGTGGTGTTCCCCTCTCTGAACAATCAACAACTGTGCTGTGTCTTCCTTTGTGTTGGGCTCTACTGGGCAATCAACAACTGTGCTGTCACTGCTGTGCCTTCCATCCATCCATGTATGCTTGCGTTGTGCAAGCCTTTGAGCAGTTGTGCACTGTCAGCACTGACATTCTCTGAACTGGTGTCAGTCGTTTTAGTCAACTTGCAATCTACACCAAACAAAAAAACAGGGCAACAAAACAGCATACGGTACTAGACAAGCGAAGTAACAAGGGAAGCGGCATTCAGTGGCTCAGTCCTGGCCTGTCCATGCAGCCAGAACTACCAGCATTCCTGCACTGTGAAGTACGGTAAGAGAACGCAGGAGTCATGGGGAACAGTAGGGTTGAGCAATCAAGAAATTTGGCCGACAATTGATACCTATGAAGTGACATAAAAGAAGAGATAGAAAACAGGGAAACGAGGCTACCGTAGCAAACAGGTGAGTGCGTGCTTGATAAAAAACAGAGACACGTGCGTGAGTAACAGAACAAGAAAACCAAAACAATTTTTAATATGCAAAACATTAGGGAAAAAAAACAAAGAAATAAAAAAGCAGTGAGTGACAATCAAGTGGGCAAAATTACATTTCCAGAGGCCTTCACTCGCTGTCTTCGTCACTATCCCCCCCTCCTCCATCAGAACCACTCCCCTCCTCCTCATCCTCGTCGTCACTCTCCTCCTCACTGCTCCCTCCTCCTCCTCCTCCTCTTGCCACAGGAGGCGGAGGCGGAGCTCGTCCGCCTCTCCTGGTGCGGCTGGGGAGGATGTTCCGCGCATCCACTGAATCAGGCGGCTCCTCCACAATCCGCACGCGATCCAGATCGTCGTCCTCGTCGTCGTCATCCCCACGCCGTTTCTTCCCTCCCCCTCCGCCGCCGCCTCCGCTTCCGCGCTTCTTCTTCTTAAGCCGCTCGTCCTCGCTCTGATCGCTCGCCTCGTCCTCCTCCTCGTCCTCGTCGCTTTCGCTGCCTCGTTTCGATTTTTTTCTTTGAGCCGGCTTGCTCGGTTTCTTGGCAGGCTTTGCACTCTTCTTCGGCCTCCGCTCCTCCTCATCCTCCTCCTCGCTCCCGTCAAACCCCTCGCTTTCCTCATCGTCGTCGTCCTCGTAATCCGACCCCTTTCTTTTTGGCTTCTTCGCCTCCTTGCCCTTCCCCCCCGAATGATGTTTCTTGTCTGGCTTGCTCGCTCGATCTCCCCCGTTCTTGCCGGAGCTGGAACGGCCCTCCTTCCGGTTGCCGACTGCGCCCGACGTCGGAGCTGCAGCTGGCGGGATTCCGGCTCGGCGCGCTTGCGCCAGCGCCTCAAGCTTCTTCCTCCGATCGTCCATGGTGGCGAAAAGCCGAAATCACCACGACGCTAAGTTACAAGCAGCTTCGGCTCAAGCCTTGGTCTGGCAAAGAAAAAGCCAACAAGGAAACGTAACAGCAGAGAGAAACGGCGAATTGAGGCGGCAGCTGGAAAATACCTCGAGGCCAGGGAGGCCTAATGTACAGACCAGCTCAATAGACCCTTTGCTTGGTGGTATATGGCAACGCCCAGATTCGCTGCCACAGCCCCAAGTGCCAGATCTGCAATTGCCGCCAAACAACGGTAATTGCTTGAGCTGTATACAACGACTTCACCTTGAATCTCCTTCAAAAGCGTACCAAGTGCACCTCAACCTAAAAAGTTATTACTTGCTCAAGACCATACCCAACCGAATTTTCTGTCGTATTGAACCGCTGTACAACGTAGACAATCTGTCTGAGCCGCATTCAGTTGAACGCAGGGGACACGTCCACCACACAGATCACCTCCCCCCCCCCAACTCCCCCCCCCTTCCTCCACAACTAACCTCGGCGTTGACAGTCGCCTTTTCTGTCAACTTGGAACTGGGGTGCCGCCATTGCACTCCACCTGCTCACCATGGCGTCATTCCACCTTTTATCTCAAACCGCATTCGGATCATATCGGTCAACCGTTTACAGTCTTCGCTGTAAGGAAACTGACTCAAATTCCTGGAATGGGAGACATGGAGCTTCAAGTTCTGCGCCATGGAAAAAAATGATGTCTGGCAAACTGCGTCGAGGCATGTTAGTGGGAACGCAACGAACAAGGGCGCATATTGAACACAACTGGTGAGACGAATGAGCAGACCAGGGGAAGATCCATGAAAGAGGCACATGTCTGTTCCACTAGCTTGCTTCTCATGCCTCACCCTCGCTAGCCTGTCCACGTGTTCTTTCCTCCTCTGCCAGGTTCTCCCCCATTCCAGTTAACTGCCAAATCTTTCCAGGCACTCGACCAAACTCGCCCGCCAACAGCGGCAGCGGCAGCGGCAGCGGCAGCAGCAGCAGCGGTGGTGGCGGCAAAGGCGGTGCACCAAGCGTACTGCTGATGCGTGCATCGGCTCCTGATCACCTTCTAGCTGCTGCCACTCTTCGAACGCAGCTGCTTTACGAGTACCCTACTGGTTCTAGACGATCCAACAGCACTTCTGATGGGGAGCATACGGGGATTCCAGAAGCTCAGTCCACCGGTAGTGGGACATTTGGTGCAATGGAGGAAGCCATAATAGCAGATATGTATGGCCTTCGTCTTAAGAATGAATTCGACAGGGTACGTAGTTTGTGGTTCTGCAAATGCTCGGCTCATGGTTGTGTCTTCCTCAAAGCATTATTTCCCCCCTGACCCTTATTATTTCTGCAGGACCTTTCATTCCGTTTAGTGAATGCACATGTCTCGACGTATCTCGCCATCTGTCCGTGGGAACATATGGTGCATAGAGTCCCGGTTCCTGCAGAGAGGAATTTAACCTCCTTACTGCAAACGCCTCCGCAACTGGACTCATCGCTAACAGCTTTACCAGATGGTGCACCAGGAGGAGTTTATGCTGCTGTTGCGACTCTTGACATTGATGTGAGTAGTGCAGTCGATGTCTCTCACGTTTTGTTCATTTACGCGATCTTGCCTGTAGAGCATAGGCACGCCATGTTGGCCGTGCTTTTGAATCAGCTACCGCAGGGAAGTTATACATATACCTCTGTTCCAGAGCCATGGACCCACAAGCACGATGCCTTTCTTTTGTTTTGCGAGTCGAGACTCACCTCAGTGAACCCTGATGCTCTCCGCTCTCTTGAATTCGTGATTTACTTCAGATGGCGGAAGAGCTTTCTCACATGGGCTCACGGCCATGGGGCCGTGCAATCCATCGTGCCATAGGAGTCGATGCTGATGTCCCTCCAAGTGCCAACAGAATGGAGTCACAACATGCTCAAGCTCTCTCTGAAGTTGCTTCTGGTGGTACTGCCTACGTATTCAATCTTTGTGTGGCGCCAGTCATGCGGCGTCAGGGAATAGCTCGTGGGCTGCTCTCTTTTTCTTTAGACGACTTGCTGGAGCAGAGGGCACCTTCATCAGTTCATGTCCATGTAGAAGTGTGCAACCATCCAGCAGCAAAGCTCTATAGCTCACTTGGTTTCAACTTAGTTCATGAAGAGAGCCTAGAGGATGAGGAAATGCTTCAGCGACCTAGACGGTGTCTACTCTCTTTCTACCCTACAAACTAAACACCAGTACTGATGAAGACGCACTTTCCACATTCGAGCCCATACCAAGCTATATAGATTGCCAGATGGACGATCACAGAGATTCAGGAAGAGCTCCTGCTCAATTCCTGCCATCAATGCACCAGTGTGGCATTAAGATCTTGTGAAGCGGGATCCAGGTCCCTGTGATGCAGATGATCTTTGTTTCTTGAATGTTTGCTGTATTGGTTCAACCACCTGCAAACAAAAGGCACCAAGCAATGAGAATAAGCATCCGAGGTCACAGAAGTACCAATGTGTGGAACTTGTTTATTTACCGTGCTGGCTTTGCGGATTCTTGGATTGCTGAAGTTGATGGTGTCTTGGCTTTCTTTCACGAATTCCAGCTCACCAAGCAAGCCAGGTTCAGGTCCCAGCTTCATCTTTTCATAGCCTGTTGAGCTGACTTCAGGTGGAGCCTTTCTGGATAACTTCTTGTCCTGATTGCAGGAGATGATTACACATACCGTAATTAGACTGAGGTATAAGATTGACTTTGCATGAGAACATAAGCTTGTATGAGGAGGCATACCTTCGCCAAAGAAGGTGGTTCCTTGAAGCCACTTTCGCTCTTAGCCACTGACGCTTCCCTTGCTCGAGACCTTGTCATGTCCGAACCCAACGAGCAAACCTGAGCCACTGCAGAAGGGCTCGCGGTTTTCAGCTGGTCAGCAAGAGGATTCCTTGTCGAGGGAGATGGACAAGTGGCGTGTATGCCTTCTTTTAACTCATTCTTTTCGTCCTGCATCCCAGCCTGAATTTTCTTGGAGCGCAGAACCTTCCTCCCTGTATAGCAGAGTGACCATTGTCAGCAATCGGTGAATTTGGAAGCTGCTGGAGAGACACAATTTTCAGATCAGAACGGACCTTTCTTCCTGTTGCTGGCTGTGCTTTCAATGTAGCCTTCAGATCCCATCTGCTCCAATATTTTTTTAACAGCTGCTACAGATGTAGCGCTTCCCAATATTGACTGGAGGTTTGCAATGGTCACATACTCCAGATTGAAAACATGCTCCAGAGCCTGTGTGGTACCGCCCATGACAAAACAGAACAGGTTTTGTTCATGCCCTTGGGTACACCTACAGGAGTTAGAATTCAATATGACATCAAAGCAAATGCACACTTCACCTTGAGATACATCGCAGTGTGCTCATCCGATTCACAGGCATCTGATGCTTTTTGAAGTGGAGAGCTTTGATTCTTCAGGATGGGTTCTTCCTGAAACCGAAGAAAAAACTAAGATTTGTGCCAAAGGTGAGCGATTAAAACATGGTGTTTGGTTCTCACCTGGCCAACCACATCTCCATGGACTATGGAGTAAAGGTCTGCGTTCACAGCTTTTAATTTTCCTTCGCCAACAAGCTGGTCCATGATTTCTGGAAAGAAAACCCCCATTAATTTGCATGAATTTCTGCAAGCTGCATATTGTCTCGCATACCTTCAATGGAGACCTGTAAATGCAACAACCAGAAGTTAGCAGTCGAATTTCAAAACCGAACTCCAAATTAACCAAACCACGTGATACCCACCAGAGATGCATCCGGAAAGTTGGCAAACACATCCATGACATCAACGGTAATCGTTGGCCTTGATAGAATCCACGACCTGATAAGACTTAGAGACGCAGTCGGAGAAGTGCTCAACAGCTTAGCTGCACATATAGAAGAGTCGGTAAGTTTGCGACGTTTTATTCGAATAAACACATAACAAAAAGGTCTCCACGCACAGGTCTCGTCATCTTGCTTCTTCCCTGGAAGGTCGCCTGCGTCTCTGATGCTTCCCTCCTGGCAGACATGGAACATCCTTCAAAAGGACGAATAGGACAGTTGAATTGAATGAATCTAGAGCCTGCTGACCTTTTTCCCAGAACCATTTTCGTCTTCTTCGGATTCTGATGACTGGCCCGAAGTTTCTGTTCCATTACTTTGACTGCCCTGCTGCTCCTCATGATTATCACATGGATCAAGAACACTCCGTACCTGAACGGTCGACAACAAGAATCGTGAACTTTTGCAGAAGAAAAGGGGAAAAAGGCGGAACAAAACAAAACAAACCAAATGATTACTCACTTTCAGGGCTATCGAATAGTGCTTGCTGTCAACATCACCAACTTTCATCTTCAGAGGCGTAATAGACCAGTTCAACTTTTCCTTGTCGCCACAGCTTCGGAAAAACGGCGGTTCATAGTCTTCAGGCTGCATTGTCACCAACTCAGAGAAATACTAGGACCTCAGCTCATAACCCAGAGCTTACCGTGACATCCTCGTGATATAGAAGCTTCACAATGATAGTTCTCTGGTAGAAAAGAAATCAATTTGAAGTCAGTGTCGTTCTTGGTTTTCAACTGGGATAAAGTAAGGTGAACCTCAGGTAGCAAATAGGGCACACCTCAGTTGGAACGTTGTCAAGTGTCCTCATGAGCTGCACGAGCGTCCGAACCAGTTTGCATGCAGAGTTTCTGTGGATGCAGTGACCAGTTTAGCCAGAACATTATAGAAGGAAAAAGGGGGAGAATGAAACTAGGAGAAGAAGTGCTTACTTCATTTGTGCTGGAGTAGCATCCGAGCCAACGGATTTGAACGTGGTGTCTTTATCCTTGTTTCCGGACTTCGATATGTTCAAAGACACATCCCCAGTCTGAGACGCGTACGAGAAGTTGACTGCGTGGATAGAAACAGTTTACTTGGTGTTGGTCACAAACCGTAAGAAACAGCGAAAACAACCCACGATCATATTTACATGTATATTCTTCCAAAAGGGACGTTCCATCGGATTCGCATATTGCAAACACCATCGTCTTCAGATATTTCTTCTGTAATGCGTCATAGACACCTGGAATTTCAGCACAGAAATTAGTTCGTTGCTACAATGATGACGCCGTGTGAAAGTGCAGTGAATTCCCACCTTGTTCCATCCAGTCAATTAGACGCTTCGACTCTGGGTCAACAGGCATGAGCTTCTTGATCTTCATTTCTGCAGAAAGCAATTGTTGCTAATGCTCAATTCACTCCTTGTGTTTTTTGCCGAAGGATAAAGTCTTACCCAGAGCGGGAACATATTTGTCGTCGAAATACTTCTCCGGAAAAAGGCCACGGATATAGCTAATGTTGAAGACAGCAATGCGTAATAGGTTTCTTGTCAGTTGCAAAGACTCTTTCTCGGAAATATGGGTCGCCTCGCGTGTCCTTGCTGCTTGCGCGACCACCTGCCACAAGAACCGTTGAAGCAAGGTGGACAGGAAACCTACGCCATACCATATTTTTCCAATGGAGGAAGCCTACCATAGTGCCGCAGTGAGCGTGGTGACTGAAACGCGCAAGGCAGTTGCAAGTCCTGGAACGAATGAGCAGCAATGAGGACACTGACTTCAAAATGAAATGACTAGTGAAAATTGTTTGATAAGCCTAGCGTCACCTTGAAAATTGTTGGTCTCGCATCGCCTTGGACAGCCTTGAAAATACCTTCCTGGAACCTCTATGGGAATGCCGGTGGGAATGCAGGTGATTTACTACAACTAAGAATATGTACAGAACTCATATCACAACAAAAGGAGCATAAACATAAATCCATAAGGATTGTACATTTTAGACAGGTTCAAAACACATACCGGTACATCAGTTCTGTTTTGATTTATTTTTTAAAGACCACAGCACATTGTCATCTAGGAATGCATATGGACCTTACGTCTGTTCAAGACTTCCGTTGTAATACACTGACTGGTCTACACCACGCATCCGCCTAATTACCGATGTAGCATAATGTTATAACAAACTGCCTTTCTTCATGGTATTCAATTCAAAGTGGCACTTGCAGGGGCGTACTTTCAATCACTAGCATGACCAGCACCATGCTAGCTTTCAGACAAATCCAAACACATGAAATAGAAACTCACAAAATGATAAAACAAGCAAACTGCTTTACATGACTAGCCCTACTAAGTGCATGAACATGCACAGGCTGCAAAAGTAGGGTACTGATGATATGCTGCTGGAGCAGCCAAGCAGCAGAAACAGAAGAGACGCTTACACGCATTACAAACCCGTGCAGTAGCCCCTCACATATGGTAGCCAACTGCAAGGTGCCAAAATACATGACTTAGAGCGTGTTCCTACACCTCGTATCAGAAACACCTCGTATCAGCTTCGCGCGGTGAAATACGTTTCAGTGTGTTCGACTGTGGTTGGATGCGTTTTAGTGCGGTTCGTGTCAGATTTATATGACATTACTACTGTAGGCTATAGTGGGGTAGCACATATGGGGTACAGTTTTCCTAGGGTTTGCATTTGTACCCAACTTTCCCTTAGTCAATCCCATTCCTCGTTTCTTCTCATGGTATCGAGAAGGTTCCCTAGTGGGAACGATTCCTAGGGCCCACCACCACGAATTTTTTTTTTCCTGCCCGGAGCGCGCTTCGCTCCGGCCCGAGTCGCGCCCTGTGTGCTCTTCCTACCGTCGCGCCCTCGCTAGGCCCCTCACGGCCCCGTCGCGTCGCCCTTAGCGGCCCTCTCACGGCTCGTCGCGCCGCCCCTACGGCCCTTCGTGCCGCCCTTACGGCCCGTCGCGCCCGTCGCGCCGCCCTTACGGCCCCTCGTGCCGCCCCTTACGGCCCCTCGCGCCGTCCCTTACAGCCCCTCGCGCGGCCCCCTACGCCCCTTACGGCCCCTCCCGCGGCCCCTCACGGCCCCCTACGGCTCGTCGCCGCCCTCAGCGGCCCCGCCACCTACCTGTGCGGCCCCGCCACCTACCTGTGCGGCCCCGCCACCTACCTGCGGCCCCGCCACCTACCAGCGGCCCCGCCACCTACCCGCGGCCCCGCCGCCTACCTGTGCTGGCCCCGCCACCTACCTGCGGCCCCGCCACCTACCAGCGGCCCCGCCACCTACCTGCGGCCCCGCCACCTACTAGCGGCCCCGCCACCTACTAGCGGCCCCGCCACCTACCTGCGGCCCCGCCACCTACCAGCGGCCCCGCCACCTACCTGCGGCCCCGCCACCTACTAGCGGCCCCGCCACCTACTAGCGGCCCCGCCACCTACCTTTGCGGCCCCGCCACCTACCTTTGCGGCCCTGCCACCTACCTTTGCGGCCCCGCCACCTACCTTTGCGGCCCCGCCGCCTCCTCTCCGCGGCCCCGCCGCCTCCTCCCAGCGGCCCCGGACGCCGCCCTCTCAGCGGCCCCGCCGAGCCGCCCAGCAGCCGAGCCGCCCAGCAGCCGAGCCGCCCAGCAGCCGAGCCGCCCAGCCGCCGAGCCGCCCAGAAGCCGAGCCGCCGAGCCGCCCAACAGCCGAGCCGCCGAGCCGCCCAGCAGCCGAGCCGCCGAGCCGCCCAGCAGCCGAGCCGCCGAGCCGCCCAGCAGCCGAACCGCCGAGCCGCCCTGCAGCCGAACCACCCGAGCCGCCCTGTCCGGTAAGAGCAGCGCCTCTTTCACAGCCCTGCCCTCACCCTACTGTTTGCGCTGCTAGTCTACTGTTGTCATGGCTACCCCTAGTGTCCTCGCTTTTGACGCTGAGGGTCGGGCCATTGACATTGACGTCTGGATAGATGACCTGCAGCTTTTCTTACAGTGCGACAGAGCAGACGGCCTCTCCCTCTTTGACCTCACTTCTGGTGCCTCTCCTGCCCCCGCTGCTGATGCTGACGCCACTGTTCGCTCACAGTGGGCCACGCGCGATGCTGCTGCACGTCTTGCTGTGCGTCGCCACCTGCCTACCTCTGAGCGTGCGCACTTTAGCCAGTACAAGAGTGCTCAGACCTTGTACGACGCTGTATTTGCGCGCTACTCCTCACCTGCCACTGCTGCACTGAGCCGCCTCATGCTACCGTACCTCTTCCCTGACCTTGCTGCCTTTCCCACAGTCGCTGACCTCATTACGCACCTCCGCACTAGTGACACTCGCTACCGCGCTGCGCTTCCTGCTGAGTTCTGCGCCAAGAACCCCCCCCCCATGTACATCACCCTCTACTACATAGTCACCCGGCTCCCTGACTCCCTTCGCGTAGTCAGGGACCACTTCCTCTCAGTTTGCCCCACCACTCTCACCGTTGACCTCCTCGAGAAGTCCCTCCTAGCAGCAGAGAAGAGCATAGTAGCTGTAGGAGCCTCTCGTGGTGACCCTCGCACCCCCATCTTTGAGGGGTGTTCCCCCTCCCCCCTTTTGCCCTCTGTTGCCTCTGCTGCTGCGGCCGACCTCGTTGGGCTTGAGTCGGTCGGTGCGGCGTCTACCCCTAGCGGGAGACGCCGCCCTGGCAAGGGCAAGGGGGGCAGGGGCACTGGAGGGGCTAGCGGGGGCGGTGGAGGCGGCGGTGGAGGCAGTGGAGGGGGTGGGGGTGGCGGTGGGGGTGGTGGTGGGGGTGGAGGTGTCGGTGGCGGCGGTGGAGGCGGAGGCGGCGGCGGCGGTGGCGGTGGGAGTGGAGGTGGCGGCGGTGGAGGAGGCGGCGGCGGAGGAGGTGGAGCTGGTCGGGGTGGAGCTGCGCAGAGGGCCGGCTCCGGTGGTGGTCAGCGCCAGCAGCAGCAGCAGCAGCAGCAGCGCACTCGTGACATCCCCCCCCCTCAGCAGCTCCGTGAGTGGTACACTGCACGCCAGCGGGGTGGGGGTACTGGTCCGTGCACCTACGTCCTCCGCACCGGCGACCGCGCGGGTGACCAGTGCGGGGGTGCGCACTCCACCCAGCGCTGCTTTGGCCGCCTGACGGACGCTTGGCGTCACCAGTTCCCTGAGGCCACTGAGATCCCCCGCTGGGGTGAGCTGTCTAGGGCGGGTGTCGCTGTCTTTGACCTTGACTTTGATGCTATTCTTGCTGCCATGTATACTGTGACTATTAGTGATGAGGGTGACTGTTACCGGTGTTTTCCGCCCGACCCGGGCATTGAGACTGCTGCTCTAGGTACTGGTGAGGCTGCTGCTCTAGGTGCTAGCGAGGCTGCTGCTCTAGGTGCGTCTGCTTCCTCAGGTGCTGGTGAGTCTGCTCTCTCAGGTTCTGCGTCGGCTTCGGCCTCCCACACCTTCACCCTTGACTCGGGGGCTTCTCGCTCCTTCTTTCGAGACCGCACCACACTCACGCCACTTGGCCGGCCAGTTGCGGTCTCTCTGGCAGACCCCTCTGGGGGTCCTGTCCTTGCTCACTTCTCCACTGTCCTCCCGTGTCCGGCGGCCCCCTCTGGCACCCTGTCTGGTCTTTACCTCCCCTCGTTCTCTACGAACTTGGTGAGTGGTGCTGACCTACAGGATGCGGGGGTTCACCAGTTCACTCCTGCGAGTCAGCGGGTGACCCACTGCACGGACGCTCGGACTGGCCGACACCTGGCCACGTTTACCCGTCGGCCGGGGTCGAGCCTGTACACCCTGACCACTGCGTCTCCTCCAGTCACTGCGTCTGGTCAGGTAGCTGCGTCGGGTCAGGTGTTTGCTGCAGCGTCCAGGTCTGGTCCTGAGTCTGCCCCCTGTTCGTGTCGCCTCCTGTCTCACGAGACTCTCCTCTGGCACCACCGCCTTGGTCACCCCTCCCTGCTTCGTCTCCGAGGCATGGCCTCCCGTGTCCTTGTCTCTGGTCTTCCCCGGTCCCTCCCTCCCCTTCCTCCGGGGCCTGGCCCTACCTGCGTCCCCTGTGTCGAGGGGCGGTAGCGGGCTGCCCCTCACTCCTCCCAGTTTCCTCCGACAGAGGCCCCGCTGCAGACGCTTCACATGGACGTGTGGGGCCCGACCCGCGTCCGTGGACAGGGTCACGAGCGCTACTTCCTGCTGGTGGTTGACGACTACTCGCGTTACACCACAGTCTTCCCCTTGCGCAGCAAGGGTGATGTCACTGAGGTGTTGATCGACTGGATCCGCGCAGCTCGTCTCCAGCTCAGGCAGAGCTTCGGCTCGGACTTTCCTGTTCTGCGTCTGCACTCTGACAGAGGTGGAGAGTTCTCCTCTGGCCTTCTGCGAGCCTACTGTCGTGCACGAGGCATCCGCCAGACCTTCACGCTTCCGGACTCTCCACAGCAAAATGGGATTGCTGAGCGCCGCATTGGCATGGTCATGGACGTCGCCCGTACGTCCATGATGCATGCGGCTGCCCCCCATTTTCTGTGGCCGTTTGCGGTTCGGTACGCGGCGCATCAGATCAACCTTCACCCCAGGGTCTCCATGCCGGAGACCTCCCCAGCCTTGCTGTGGACGGGGAAGGTTGGCGATGCGTCTGCGTTCCGTGTCTGGGGCTCTCGGGCGTTTGTCCGCGATTTGTCTGCGGACAAGCTGTCCCCTCGTGCTGCTCCTTGCGTCTTCCTTGGCTTCCTCCCTGACGCGCCAGGGTGGCAGTTCTACCACCCCACCTCTCGCCGTGTTCTGTCCTCCCAGGACGTCACGTTTGACGAGTCGGTCCCCTACTACCGCCTCTTCCCCTACCGCACTCCGTCCCTCCCCCCGCCACCGCTCTTCCTGGTCCCAGGTCCCCCCCCGGTAGACCCCCTCCCCCCTCAGGGTCCTGCCCCTTCAGGTGTGTCCCATGTAGACGCAGTCGAGCCTGTCGAGGTTACTGGTGACTCTGGTGCTGCTGAGGGTGCTGAGCCTGGGGGTGCTGACTCTGGGGGTGCTGAGCGTGTGGGTGCTACGCCTGGGGGTGCTGAGCCTGAGGGTGCTACTACTGGGGGTCCTGAGCCTAGGGGTGCTGAGCCTGGGGGTGCTACTACTGGGGGTGCTGAGCCTGGGGGTGCTGAGCCTGGGGGTGCTACGCCTGGGGGTGCTGAGCCTGGGGGTGCCACGCCTGGAGGTGCTGAGCTTGGGGGTGCGGAGCCTGAGGGAGCTGGGCCTGCTCGTGTGGCGTCTGGCGGTGCTGAGCCTGGAGGTTCTCCGGGTGCTTCGCCTCGGCGGGAGCCACTCTCTCCACAGGAGCTGCGCGAGTGGTTTGCCCGGCGCTGGAGGCGTGCTGCTGGAGCTGGAGGTTCGTCGGCTGCTGAGGGTACTGGTGCCGAGGGTCCCGGAGGTGCTCGTACTGGGAGTACTGGAGCTGCTGGGCCTGCGGGTACGACTGGAGCTGGAGCTGCTGAGGGTGTTGGCGCTGAGGCTACTGCTGTCGGTCCTGGAGGCGGTCCTGCAGGGGGTGCTACTGGTGCTGCTGGAGGTACTGGAGCTGGAGGTGCTGCTGGCGCTGGTGCTGCCGCTGGGGGTCCTGGTGCTGTCCCTGCTGTGTCTGGAGTCGCCGTGCGGCCTCGGCCGTACTTCGTTCCGCTCCTTCAGCAGGTTCTTGGTCTCCCGCCTTCTACTGGTCCTCCTCCTCCCTTAGAGTGTCCACAGCCTGTCCCGTCACAGTTACAGTTACAGCCGGCCTCCCCACTGCCCGCTCCTTCTCCCTACACTGGTCCTACTGGAGGTCTTGCTGAGCGTCGTGAGCCTGCGTCTCGCCCTGCGTCGCCTATCCGTGCTGCTCGCACTAGTGGTCGTGGTTCGCGTCAGCGTCCTCCTCCTGTCCCTGGCACGCACCGGATGTCTCTGCGTCCGTCCACTGCTCCTCTGCGTGCCCCTTTGCCTTCTCCTCCTGAGTCCTCTCTTCCTGCTCTTCCTGACCCGGAGTCGGACTCTCTTCGTGCTGCCAGTCCTACTGTCACGCGTCTCCTTGCTACTGTTGTCACTGACCCTTCCTTTGAGTCCACTGCTGCGTCTGCCCTAGTTACTGAGCTCGTCGACTTTGCTGCTCGCTATCGTCTAGACTACGCTGCTAGTCTTGTCGCTGAGTCTGAGTCTGTCTGTCCTCCGTCCGTCGGGGGTGAGTGTGCCCTTGGCACGGACGTCCTTGAGGACAGGCAGGAGGAGTTCCAGTGTTTGGCTGCTGCTTCACCTCATCTCGTGTCCGTACTGCTTACCCCTGAGGGAGACCCGGATGCACTTGACATCCCGACTCCGCGCTCTTACGCGGAGGCGATAGAGGGTCCCTACTCCTCTCAGTGGCAGGCAGCTATGGACGCAGAGATGGCTTCCTGGAAATCCACAGGCACCTACGTTGACGAGGTTCCCCCGTCTGGGGCGAACATCGTCAGTGGCATGTGGATTTTCAGGGTGAAGCGGCCGCCGGGTTCTCCGCCTGTCTTCAAGGCGCGTTACGTGGCTCGTGGCTTCAGTCAGCGGCAGGGAGTTGACTACGTTCAGACCTTCTCTCCCACCCCGAAGATGACCACTCTTCGGGTACTGCTGCACATAGCTGCTCACCGCGACTACGAGCTGCACTCTCTTGACTTCAGCACTGCTTTCTTGCAGGGCAGCCTGCACGAGGAGATCTGGCTGCGTCGCCCACCTGGCTTCACTGGGTCTTTTCCTCCTGGCACCCAGTGGAGCCTCCGGCGACCAGTCTACGGTCTCCGCCAGGCACCGCGTGAGTGGCACGACACACTGAGGACTACACTTGCGGCTCTTGGGTTTGCTCCCTCTACTGCCGACCCGTCGCTGTTTCTGCGCATCGACACTTCTTTGCCGCCGTTCTACATCCTCGTGTACGTCGACGACTTGGTCTTTGCCACAGCTGACACTGCTGGACTCGCCCACGTGAAGTCCGAGCTGCAGAAGAGACACACGTGCACAGACCTGGGTGAACTGCGCAGCTACCTTGGCTTGCAGATCACCCGGGACAGAGCACAGCGCACCATCACCTTGACTCAGTCACACATGGTGCAGCAGGTCCTTCAGCGCTTCGGCTTCACGTACTCCTCGCCTCAGGCCACTCCTCTGCCTACTCGCCACTCGCTCTCAGCTCTGCCTTCGGATGAGTCCGTAGAGTCGAGTGGCCCGTACCCAGAGCTTGTTGGCTGCCTCATGTACCTGATGACCTGCACACGACTTGACCTCGCATACCCTCTTAGCATTCTCGCACGCTATGTTGCTCCTGGGAGACACAGACCGGAGCACATGGCTGCAGCGAAGAGGGTGTTGCGTTACTTGTGCAGTACGTCGGGCATGGGGCTTGTGCTTGGAGGGCAGAGTCCAGTGGTCCTCACTGGGCACGCAGACGCTTCTTGGGCTGACGACCAGGCTACGCAGCGGTCGTCACAGGGTTACACCTTCAGCCTTGGTTCCGGCTCTGTTTCGTGGCGGGCTACCCGCTCGTCTTCTGTTCTCGGCTCCAGTTGTGAGGCTGAGATCTACGCCGGGGCCATGGTTGCACAGGAGCTTCGCTGGCTCACCTACCTGCTGACTGACCTCGGAGAGTGTCAGAACATTATATAGCTTATGCTGTTGTGTAGGCTATAGTGGGGTATCCCATAGGGGGTACAACCCAATTAGGGTTTCCTATTTGTACTCACTTCATTTCATAGTTCATTCATTCTCGTTCTCATTCTCACATGGAATCAGAGCAGGTCCCCTCCTAGGGACTGTTCCTTGGGCCCACCGAAGCGCGCCTCGAGTCGCGCCTGCCTTTTTTTTAGCGGCCCGTCGAGTCGCACCTAGCGGCCCGTCGCGCCGCCCTTACGGTCGCGTCGAGCCGCCCTAGCGGCTGCGGCGCGCCGCCCTTTTCCCGGCCCGTCGCCGCCCTTACCCGCGGCTTTGCGCCGCTCTCACCGGCGGCTTCGCGCCGCCCCTACCTGCGGCTTCGCGCCGCCCAGGCCCGTCGCCGCCCTTCCCGTGGCTTCGCGCCGCCCCGGCCCGTCGCCGCCCTTACCTGCGGCTTCGCGCCGCCTACGGCCCGTCGCCGCCCTTTTCTGCGGCCCCGCCGCCTCTCTCGTTGCGGCCCCGCCGCCCGTCTTCGCGGCCCCGCCGCCATCTCTCGCTGCGGCCCCGCCGCCACTCACTGCGGCCCCGCCGCCCGTCTTCGCGGCCCCGCCGCCCTGCTCACGCGGCCCCGCCGCCCTGCTCACGCGGCCCCGCCGCCCACTGCTAAGCGGCCCCGCCGCCCCACTACAGCGGCCCCGCCGCCCTCACGTCGCGGCCCGCCCGCCACCCTACCTGCGGCCCGCCCGCCGCCCTACCTGCGGCCCGCCCGCCGCCCTACCTGCGGCCCGCCCGCCGCCCTACCTGCGGCCCTACCGCCGCCCTACCTGCGGGAGCCGCCTAGCAGCAGAACCGCCGGGAGCCGAGCCGCCCTGCCGCCGAGCCGCCCGGGAGCCGAGCCGCCCTGCCGCCGAGCCGCCCGGGAGCCGAGCCGCCCTGCCGCCGAGCCGCCCGGGAGCCGAGCCGCACTGCCGCCGAGCCGCCCAACAGCCGAGCCGCCCAGCAGCCGAGCCGCCCTGCCGCCGAGCCGCTGAGCAGCCGAGCCGCCCTACTGCCGACCCGCCCGACCTGCCCTGTCCGGTGAGCACAGCCCCACTGTCACTGCGTGCCCTTCCCCTACTGCTTGCACTGCTCGTCTGTCGTCGTCATGGCTACCCCTAGTGTCCTCGCTTTTGATGCTGAGGGTCGAGCCATTGACTTTGAGGTCTGGGTCGACGACCTGCAGCTGTTCTTACAGTGCGATAGGGCGGACGGTCTTTCCCTCTTTGACCTCACCTCTGGCGCCTCTCCTGCCCCTGCTACTGATGCTGACCCCACTGTTCGCTCTCAGTGGGCCACCCGCGATGCTGCTGCACGTCTTGCTGTGCGTCGCCACCTGCCTACCACTGAGCGCGCGCACTTTAGTCAGTACAAGAGTGCTCAGACCTTGTACGACGCTGTAGTTGCGCGCTACTCTTCCCCTGCCACTGCTGCCCTGAGCCGCCTCATGCTACCGTACCTCTTTCCTGACCTTACTGCCTTTCCCACTGTCGCTGACCTCATTACGCACCTCCGCACCAGTGACACTCGCTACCCGCGCCGCCCTTCCTGCTGAGTTCTGCGCCAAGAACCCCCCCCCCATGTACATCACTCTCTATTACATAGTCACACGCCTCCCTGACTCCCTTCGCGTAGTCAGGGACCACTACCTCTCGGTCTGTCCCACCACTCTCACTGTCGACCTCCTCGAGAAGTCCCTCCTGGCGGCAAAGAAGAGCATCGTCGCTGTAGGAGCCTCTCGTGGTGACCCTCGCACCCCCATCTTTGAGGGGTGTTCTCCTTCCCCCCTGCTGCCCTCTGTTGCCTCTGCTGCTGCTGCCGACCTGCTTGGTCTTGAGTCGGTCTGCGCGGCGTCTGCCCCTAGCGGGAGACGCCGCCCTGGCAGGGGCAAGGGGGGCAAGGGCGCGGGTGGAACTGGCGGGGGCGGTGGAGGAGGCGGTGGAGGCGGAGGAGGGAGTGGGGGTGGCGGTGGGAGTGGTGGCTGGGGCGGTGGTGGCGGTGGCAGCAGCGGAGGAGGAGGCGGTGGTGGCGGCAGCGGTGGGAGCGGAGGCAGCGGTGGTGGTGGAGGTGGAGGCAGCGGTGGCGGAGGGGGTGGAGCTGGTCGGGGTGGTGCCCCGCAGCGTAGCGGCCCTGGTGGTGGCCAGCGTCAGCAGCAGCAGCAGCAGCAGCAGCAGCAGCAGCAGCAGCAGCAGCAGCGTTCGCGGGACATCCCCCCGCCCCAGCAGCTCCGTGAGTGGTACACGCAGCGTCAGCGGGGTGGGGGTTTTGGTCCGTGCACCTACGTCCTTCGTTCCGGTGACCGAGCGGGTGAGCAGTGTGGGGGTGCGCACCCCACTCAGCGCTGCTTTGCCCGCCTGACGGACGCTTGGCGTCAGCAGTTCCCCGAGGCCAGTGAGATTCCCCGTTGGGGAGAGCTGTCTAGGGCTGGCGTAGCTGTCTTTGATCTTGACTTTGATGCTATCCTTGCTGCCATGTATGCTGTGACTATTAGTGAGGAGGGTGACTGTTACCAGTGTTTCCCGCCCGACCCGGGCATTGGTACTGCTGCGCCAGGTACTTCTGCGGCTGCTGCTCTAGGTGCCAGTGCGTCTGCACTCTCAGGTACTGGTGAGGCTGCGCTCTCATGTACTGCGTCGGCTTCGGCCTCCCTCACCTTCACACTTGACTCAGGGGCTTCTCGCTCCTTCTTTCGAGACCGCACCACACTCACGCCGCTTGGCCGGCCGGTTGCAGTCTCCCTGGCTGACCCCTCTGGGGGTCCTGTCCTCTCTCACTTCTCCACTGTCCTCCCGTGTCCGGCTGCCCCCTCGGGCACCTTGTCTGGTCTGTACCTCCCCTCGTTCTCGACGAACTTGGTGAGTGGTGCTGACCTGCAGGATGCGGGGGTTCACCAGTTTACTCCTGCGAGTCAGCGGGTGACCCACTGCTCGGATGCCCGCACAGGCCGACACCTGGCCACGTTCTCGCGTCGGCCAGGGTCGAGTCTCTACACACTTACCACTGCGTCTCCTCCTGTCCCTGCGTCTGGCCAGGTAGCTGCGTCGGGTCAGGTGTTTGCTGCTGCGTCCAGGTCTGGTCCTGAGTCTGCCCCCTGCTCGTGTCGCCGCCTGTCTCACGAGACTCTCCTGTGGCACCACCGTCTTGGCCACCCCTCCTTGCTTCGACTTCGGGGCATGGCTTCCCGTGTCCTTGTCTCTGGTCTTCCCCGGTCTCTCCCTCCCCTTCCTTCGGGACCCGGACCTTCTTGTGTCCCCTGTGTCGAGGGGCGGCTCCGGGCTGCCCCTCACTCCTCCCAGTTTCCCCCGACAGTGGCTCCTCTGCAGACGCTTCACATGGACGTGTGGGGCCCCGCCCGCGTCCGTGGGCAGGGTCACGAGCGCTACTTCCTGCTGGTGGTTGACGACTACTCGCGTTACACCACAGTCTTCCCCTTGCGCAGCAAGGGTGATGTCACTGAGGTGTTGATCGACTGGATCCGCGCAGCTCGTCTCCAGCTCAGGAGGAGCTTCGGCTCGGACTTTCCTGTTCTGCGTCTGCACTCTGACCGAGGTGGAGAGTTCTCCTCTGGCCTTCTGCGAGCCTACTGTCGTGCACGAGGCATCCGCCAGACCTTTACGCTTCCGGACTCTCCACAGCAAAATGGGATTGCTGAGCGCCGCATTGGCATGGTCATGGACGTCGCTCGTACGTCCATGATGCATGCGGCTGCCCCCCATTTTCTGTGGCCGTTTGCGGTTCGGTACGCGGCGCATCAGATCAACCTTCACCCCAGGGTCTCCCGGCCGGAGACCTCCCCAGCTCTGCTGTGGACGGGGAAGGTCGGCGATGCGTCTGCGTTCCGTGTCTGGGGATCTCGGGCGTTTGTCCGCGACTTGTCTGCGGACAAGCTGTCCCCTCGTGCTGCTCCCTGTGTCTTCCTCGGCTTCCCCCCTGACGCTCCAGGGTGGCAGTTCTACCACCCCTCCTCTCGTCGTGTTCTGTCCTCCCAGGACGTCACGTTCGACGAGTCAGTCCCCTTCTACCGCCTCTTCCCCTACCGCACTCCTTCCCTCCCCCCGCCACCGCACTTCCTTGTGCCAGGTCCCCCCCCGGTAGACCCCCTTCCCCCTCAGGGTCCTGCCCCTTCAGGTGTGTCCCAGGTAGACGCAGTCGAGCCGGTCGAGGTTGCTGGTGACTCTGGTCCTGCTGCGGGTGCTGAGCCTGGGGGTGCTGAGTCTGGGGGTGCTGAGCCTGGGGGTACTGCGACTGGGGGTGCTGAGCCTGGGGGTGCGGAGTCTGGGAGTGCTGAGCCTGGGGGTGCTGCGACTGGGGGTGCTGAGCCTGGGGGTGCGGAGTCTGGGGGTGCTGAGCCGTGGGGTACTGCTACTGGGGGTGCTGAGCCAGGGGGTGCTGCGTCTGGAGGTGCTGAGCCTGGAGCTGCGGAGCCTGCGGCCACTGGACCTCCCCTTGCTGCGTCTGGCGGTGCGGGACCTGGCGGTTCTCCGGGTGCTTCGCCTCGGCGGGAGCCCCTCTCTCCACAGGAGCTGCGCGAGTGGTTTGCCCGGCGCTGGAGGCGTGCTGCTGGAGCTGGAGGTTCTTCGGCTGCTGAGGGTGCTGGTGCCGCGGGTCCCGGAGGTGCTGGAGCTGGAGCTGCTGAGGGCGTTGGCGCTGAGGCTACTGCTGTCGGTCCTGGAGGCGGTCCTGCTGGGGGTGCTACTGGTGCTGCTGGAGGTCCTGGAGCTGGAGGTGCTGCTGGCGCTGGTGCTCCCGCTGGGGGTACTGGTGCTGTCCCTGCTGTGTCTGGAGTCGCCGCGCGGCCTAGACCGTACTTCGTTCCGCTCCTTCAGCAGGTTCTTGGTCTCCCGCCTTCTACTGGTCCTCCTCCTCCCTTAGAGTGTCCACAGCCTGTCCTGTCACAGTTACAGTTACAGCCGGCCTCCCCACTGCCCGCTCCTTCTCCCTACACTGGTCCTACTGGAGGTCTTGCTGAGCGTCGTGAGCCTGCGTCTCGCCCTGCGTCGCCTGTCCGTGCTGCTCGCACTAGTGGTCGTGGTTCGCGTCAGCGTCCTCCTCCTGTCCCTGGCACGCACCGGATGTCTCTGCGTCCGTCCACTGCTCCTCTGCGTGCCCCTTTGCCTTCTCCTCCTGAGTCCTCTCTTCCTGCTCTTCCTGACCCGGAGTCGGACTCTCTTCGTGCTGCCAGTCCTGCTGTCACACGTCTCCTTGCTACTGTCGTCACTGACCCCTCTTTTGAGTCCACTGCTGCGTCTGCACTTGTTGCTGAGCTCGTCGACTTTGCTGCTCGTTGTCGTCTAGACTACGCTGCCGGTCTTGTTGCTGAGTCTGCGTCTGTCTGTCCTCCGTCCGTCGGGGGTGAGTGTGCTCTTGGCACGGACGTCCTTGAGGACAGGCAGGAGGAGTTCCGGTGTCTGGCTGCTGCTTCACCTCATCTCGCGTCCGTACTACTTGCCCCTGAGGGAGACCCGGATGCACTAGACATCCCGACTCCGCGCTCTTACGCGGAGGCCGTAGAGGGTCCCTACTCCTCTCAGTGGCAGGTAGCTATGGATGCAGAGATGGCGTCCTGGAAGTCCACAGGCACCTACGTTGACGCGGTTCCCCCTCCTGGGGCGAACATCGTCAGTGGCATGTGGATCTTCAGGGTGAAGCGGCCGCCGGGCTCTCCACCTGCCTTCAAGGCGCGGTACGTCGCTCGTGGCTTCAGTCAGCGGCAGGGAGTTGACTACTTTCAGACCTTCTCTCCCACCCCGAAGATGACCACTCTTCGGGTTCTGCTGCACATAGCCGCTCAGCGCGACTACGAGCTCCACTCTCTTGACTTCAGCACTGCTTTCTTGCAGGGTAGCCTGCACGAGGAGATCTGGCTGCGCCGTCCACCTGGCTTCACTGGGACTTTCCCTACTGGCACCCAGTGGAGCCTCCGACGGCCAGTCTACGGTCTCCGCCAGGCACCGCGTGAGTGGCACGACACACTGAGGACTACGCTTGCGGCTCTTGGGTTTGCTCCCTCTACTGCTGACCCGTCGTTGTTTCTGCGCACCGACACTTCTTTGCCGCCGTTCTACGTCCTCGTGTACGTCGACGACTTGGTCTTTGCCACAGCTGACACTGCTGGACTAGCCTACGTGAAGTCCGAGCTGCAGAAGAGACACACGTGCACAGACCTGGGTGAACTGCGCAGCTACCTTGGCTTGCAGATCACTCG
The DNA here is from genome assembly GCA_947471745.1 of Closterium sp. Naga37s-1. NCBI lineage: Eukaryota > Viridiplantae > Streptophyta > Zygnematophyceae > Desmidiales > Closteriaceae > Closterium > Closterium sp. Naga37s-1. Next base: position 904,637 of record CANJKZ010000430.1, read on the forward strand.
GGACAGAGCACGCCGCACCATTACCTTGACTCAGTCACACATGGTGCAGCAGGTCCTTCAGCGCTTCGGCTTCACGTACTCCTCGCCTCAGGCCACTCCTCTGTCTACTCGCCACTCGCTCTCAGCTCTGCCTTCGGATGAGTCCGTAGAGTCGAGTGGCCCGTACCCAGAGCTTGTTGGCTGCCTCATGTACCTGATGACCTGCACACGACCTGACCTTGCATACCCTCTTAGCATTCTTGCACGCTATGTTGCTCCTGGGAGACACCGACCAGAGCACATGGCTGCAGCTAAGAGGGTGTTGCGCTACTTGTGCAGTACGTCGGGCATGGGGCTAGTGCTTGGAGGGCGGAGTCCAGTGGTCCTCACTGGGCACGCGGACGCTTCTTGGGCAGACGACCAGGCTACACAGCGGTCGTCGCAGGGTTACACCTTCAGTCTTGGTTCCGGCTCTGTCTCGTGGCGGGCTACTCGCTCGTCCTCTGTTCTCAGCTCCAGTTGTGAGGCTGAGATCTACGCCGGGGCCATGGCTGCACAGGAGCTTCGCTGGCTCACCTACCTGCTGACTGACCTTGGAGAGCCGCCTCGTTCTCCTCCAGTGCTGTACGTAGACAACAAGGCCATGCTGACCTTGTGTCGAGAGCAGCGCTTGGAGCACAGAACGAAGCACATTGCTCTCCGTTACTTTCTTGCTCGTGAGCTGCAGCAGCGTGGTCAGTTGCGACTTGCTTACGTGGCCTCTGAGGCCAACACTGCTGATGTGTTCACCAAGGCACTTGCACCTTGTGACCATCAGCGCTTCTGCACCCAGCTGGGTCTTGTACCTGTCTTGCCTCACTTGCTCTCTTCTTGACCTTGCTTGTACTGTTACATATATATACCTGCTCTTGCTTGTCTAGGTCTATATATATATGTGTACTCCTGCATGTGAACTGGCCTTGTGGCCTTGTCGTTGTGCTCGGACTGTGTGGTGACTTTGTGATCCACCCTGAGCTTGCTCTGCTTTGCTTGACTGGTCTTGTGACCCCTTGTTCTCCCCCACTTTGCCTATGGGGGTGTGTCAGAACATTATATAGCTTATGCTGTTGTGTAGGCTATAGTGGGGTATCCCATAGGGGGTACAACCCAATTAGGGTTTCCTATTTGTACTCACTTCATTTCATAGTTCATTCATTCTCGTTCTCATTCTCACAGAGAGCCGCCTCGTTCTCCTCCAGTGCTGTACGTAGACAACAAGGCCATGCTGGCCTTGTGTCGAGAGCAGAGACTGGAGCACAGAACGAAGCACATTGCTCTCCGCTACTTCCTTGCTCGTGAGCTACAGCAGCGTGGTCAGCTGCGGCTTGCGTACGTGGCCTCTCAGGCCAACACTGCTGATATCTTCACCAAGGCACTTGCGCCTTGTGATCATCAGCGCTTCTGTACTCAGCTGGGTCTTGTGCCTGCCTTGCCTCACTTGCTCACCCCTTGACCTTGTTTGTACTGTTGCATATATATATACACCTGCTCTTGCTTGTCTAGACTTATGTATATATGTAATCCTGCATGTGAACTGGCCTTGTGGCCTTGAACTTGTGCTCGGAATGTGTGGTGACTTTGTGATCCACCCTGAGCTTGCTTTGCTTTGCTTGACTGGTCTTGTGACCCCTTGTTCTCCCCCACTTTGCCTATGGGGGTGTGTCAGATTTATATGACATTACTACTGTAGGCTATAGTGGGGTAGCACATATGGGGTACAGTTTTCCTAGGGTTTGCATTTGTACCCAACTTTCCCTTAGTCAATCCCATTCCTCGTTTCTTCTCAGTTCGACGTGAATCTGATACGAGGTTGCCTGATATGAGGCCGTAGGAAAACGCTCTTAGAGCGTATTCCTATCCTCGTATCAAGAAAACCTCATATCAACCTCCCACTGAAAATTTCCCTAAACCCAAAACCTCTCGCTACTTTTACCAGGCAAAAAGTACAATTAAGACAAGACTCTCCAAGGAGTCTGCAGAGCAGTCGTCATAGAGCAGAGCAGTCGTCATATTTCAGATCTCAATCATACAGCACACTAGATTGCAAATTACAAAGATAATGAGGATATAACGAGACGAAAATAACTACCACTGGTATAGATACGAGGCTAACGAGGCTACTAACCAGCGTAAGGGCGGGAGGGTGGGTTATAGATTCAGATCTAGAAATGATTCGACTAGGTGGCAGGTCTGTGGACCTGCCACGAGATAAGGAGCAGATGACTCCTTACTGCATAATCCTTTACAAGTCTTGTCATAATCTTTAAATTTTGAAAATTGTATTTAAAAATTTTACATATTAAGACAAGACTCTCCAAGGAGTCTGCAGAGCAGTCGTCATAGGAGATAAGAGACATTAGGTGCGTCGGGAGCAAGGCTCTAGAACTCAGGGTTTTACCTTAGTAGGGAAGGACGGAATGGAATGGAGGAACTATATACCCTCACCTACTATTGTGGGGGAGGTTCCCAAGAAGAGAACAATGAAAGAAGTATCAGATGCGCGTAAGAATCGAGTGAGCAATAAGTTGCACAGTGATTGTCGCAAGAAATCGTCAGTAGCGATGAGGCGCCATCCATCTCGTAAGAGAACCTAAATAAAACCCCTTGGCAGTCGTTCGAGGATGTTAGTCGTTTATCCGACGACCGAGCACGTAAGTGATGAAGTCGGGAAGTTATGGTAACTAACCATAGTTGTTGAATTGAGCATAATGTCAACATTGTGCAATAACATCACGTCACTTCGATGTAGGGCGGGCCTTTCGCAGCATGACTACATTACTAAGTCGTATTTACCGTAGATCACGGTCGATGACGTATTGCTCACGTTAACATGTTGATGCACTGGTTGCATGGTATGCAAACGATGTTGCCTAGAGTATTAAGGCTGAAGACTAGTGACATGTTGCTGCAAAGGAGTTGTGAAGCACATACCAAACTTTGACGCATTTCCAATGTGTACAATGCATACAGCTTGTGTAACCAGCTTACAATCCGGTGCCCTTGATAGGGCATTCGTTGTCAATTAACAGCAAAACATGCAGTATCGAATTTAGCGCCTCTGTAAATACGGTAGCACTATGTGTTCAAGGTTCAATAGATGCAGGAGCCATGAAAAGGGGAACCAACGGTTAGTACGCAATGGAAAAACCATGCTATACGATATGGGAAATTTTATGAAACGTGAGCCATTACGACATGGAATATCATCAGTGAAGTGGGTGTGTGAGGGCAAGCAACCCGCCTCTCGACGAGATCCACCTTTTGTATAGACCAAAAGGTCCGAATCACATCAGCTATAAGGTTAGATGTGCGCATAGAAGCGACAACCAACCAAATATTTCCAATCCATCCTCCAGCATTATGCTCGTAACGTGCATGCTCAAGACACGAGTTTGTGTTAACAAAAGTGCAATGATGTTGACAGATCACACACCAGATCGATATCCTTCCCCTTTTGGTGGTGTGACTTCATAAAAAGACGAAAGACTTCAAGGTGAGGGGCTGTGAAATGGTCAATCCAAATGGGGTATACACGTCACAACGAGTCCGAAGAAATCAAGTACGTGTGCGCTATCCACATGGACTTTCATGTCCTGGTGGGTTTTTCTACAATGAATGTTCATGTATGATATGTGAATGTAAGAGGATCCTTGTGCATGTATCCAAGCGTGCTGTAAAAAAAACGGCTTGTGGCTCCCAACAAGAGCCTTCAATTAGCACATGGATATGGTCACACCAAGACGCTGGCATGGCTTGTCATACCGCGAAAGACTATGTCGTATACTGGAAATTGCTCCGAAATGCAGACCTTGCTAAAACCGAACGCTGAAAATCAGGGATTGAACATAAAAACGTTGAAAGTTCGACAATGATGACGCGTTTACGATAGGTCTCAAGGCGATGAGAATAGTTTTTTTTTTTTTTTTTTTTTTTTTGGAGTCGACAACTTTCTGTATAGCGCCAACTGAATGACAACAAGTACTCGACAATTGCGTAAACGATGTGCGCGTTTGCGTCACAGTCAGCCGACTCTCTTCAGCGCCATAATTGTGAGGAGTGGTGGTACGTCCGAGCGATAGCTTAGGAAGGGAGTGTTACCATTTACGGAAAAACACATCATAATGTTGAAATGGCAGCAAGGGTTGAATTGAACTCGACCACGTAGTTTTGGCAATTTCTGCATTAACGCGCCGAATAAATGAGAGATATGGTACCGTAGATGGCAAAATTACTTTGGAAATGCCTCATTATCACGGCCCTCAGGGTACCCGTACCCCCCCCCCCCCCCCCCCCCCCCCCCCCCCCCTGTTTTTTTTTTTTTTTTGGATGCGCGGTGATATCACCAGTTTTCAGCGTAAGTACGCATATGCTCGACAACAAAGTCGACACTATTGTCCAACCATTGCAAGTTTGCGATTTAGCCAGCAGAAAAATCCATCGCCGTAATTGAAACGGGTGTGCGTCCCGATAGAAGGTACGGTAGAAGCGTGTTAAGTGCTTCACATCCCATAATAGGGGAAGAACGCGTTACTAATTATTATGAGGCGTACAAATCCGGCATACCGCATATTAATTCAGACATAATGATGCACGCGGACGGCCTCTTATGCTGCACGACACAATACTGCAAGTGTCATGCTCTGGCCCTTACACTGAATCATAATCTTCTTTGGGCCTTGTCTTTTTTTTTTTTTTTTTAAGGCCATAATCTTATAGGCCACCACAATCTTTTAACACCAAATCAAGAGTTACACCAGTAACTGCAATTTCAGTTTGCACATAGCAGCGAGGGCAACTTCTCGTCCCTCATAGCTGTGGTAGCTGCTGTGTCGTCAGGCAGAGCAGCACCATCTCGATCTCGATAGCACCAGCAAATCACGCCACAACAGATGCGCTATTGAGGCAGCAGCAGCGACCGCACGCTAGCAGCGGCGATCGTGCACCAGCAATGGCGATCGCAGGCCAGCAAAGGCGATCGCGCGCCAGCAGCGCAGATCGTGCCCAGCAGCAGCAATCACGGAGTAGCTGCAGCGAACGCGAAGTAGCAGCGGCGATCGGGCAGCCGTAGCAGAAGCGATCGCGCAGCAGCAGAAGCGACCGCACAGGAACAGCGATCGCGCGGCAGCCGCAGCAGCAGCGATCGCACAGCAGTGGCGATCGCACAGCAGCAGCGATCGCACAGCAGCAGCGATCGCGAAGCAGGAGCAGCAGCGATTGCGCGGCAGCAGCAGCAGCAGCAGCGATCGCACGGCAGCGGCGATCGCACAGCAGCAGCGATCGCACAGCAGCGGCGATCGCACAGCAGCAGCGATCGCGAAGTAGCAGCAGCAGCAATCGCACAGTAGCAGCAACAGCGCACAGCAGCGGCAACATTGATCGCACAGCAGCAGCAGCAGCGGCGATCTCGCAGCTCCAGCAAGATTCGTGCGCAGCAGCAGTAGCGATCATGCATCAGCAGCAGATAACAGGATAGCAGTAGCGATAGGACACCCGCAACTGCAGCGGTCTTGCCACATGCCACCGTGAGTTTGTTCCAACCGCAACAGCAGCAGCCGTTGTCTCGCCATGCGCAGCGTAAGCAGCAGCGGCTCGTCTCATAGCAGCAGCAACCGTCCCGGCAGCAGCAGCAGTCATAGTCGCTGCAGCAGCATCGCCAGCTCCAAGAGGTCGCAACGACCGCAGCCGCCGAAACGAACACCTCCTATGCAGCAGTATCGAGGAAGATCGCCACTGGTAGAAGCAGCGGCAATATGTTCCGCGCAGTATGTTGCACGTAGATGTATCAGCAGTGTATATTATGATTTTGCCATACAAAAAAACGATTTTTGTACTTGCAATTGCAGAAACTTCCAGCAGATATCGCTTCATTCGTAGAAGCAGCATGTACGAAGCTCTCGTCATGTAAGGAGCAGATGACTCCTTACTGCATAATCCTTTACAAGTCTTGTCATAATCTTTAAATTTTGAAAATTGTATTTAAAATTTTTACATATCTTGATATGAGGTTTTCTTGATACGAGGATAGGAATACGCTCTTAGAGCACAGTATGAAAGGATGGGGATGAAGCTGCAGCAGGTTGCAAGTGGCAGCTAGCTTCTTGTGAGTATCCTGTGTCCTGCAGCTGGCACCGTGGGAAACTGAAATAATATTGCCCACAGGGCTATTGCTGCTGCTGCTGCTGCTGCTGCTGCTGCAGTCACATTCTACTTGGAAAGGTAAGCCTGAGCTAACAAATGCCTTCACCAAACGAAGAAGAGGTGCAAAGGTGTGGAGACGAGCCAAGGACATACAGTTCCACTCCACATATGTTGAGCCGAAGTAAGAATACCTTTCAGCAAGAATGAAAGGAAGAAAGAACCCACACGGATGGAAAATTGCGCCATTCCTATCCACCGATGGAGAAATCAGCCAATCAGGTGCACTTCTCCATAGGAAACAGGTGGTGAGCTGATGTCGCTTGATCCGTTGTTGTTCTATGCCATGTGCCATTGCAGCATCTTATGCCATGGCACATGACATAACAGCAATAAGCCCCCCACATACACTCCAGCTGCTGCTCTCCACGAGGGCAGACCTTGAGCCACAACACTGAACCGAGCCGTAAGGAAAACACCAAGTGGTGGCTGCATCGTCGCCACCGCTGCTGCTGCTGCTGCTGCTGCTGCTGCTAGCGCTGCTGCTAGCGCTGCTGCCATGGCTGCTGCTGGCCGCTGCTGCTGCTGCCGCCGCTGCTGCTGCTGCCACTGCTGCTGGCGCTGCGTAAATCTGACCTGCTTTGAGCAGATCCCACCTCGCGTCAGCCACCAAACCCCGAGACACGATTGACAAGGCGTGTTACACCACACATCCTCAGATCACGTCCCTTACTCTGGAACAGTCTCCATTCTACACATATCCCTCACCTCCCACTCACCACCTCCCACTCCCATCGTCCCACCACATATCCCCCCAGCAGCAGCAACTGCTGCTGCTCCTCCTCCTCCACTCCCCCTAAACCCGGCTGCAGCACCACCACCGCCACCCGCCCTCAATCCCCCTGCTGCCGCTTCCCCCCTGTTGGTACCCCACCCGCCGCACTCAAGCCCTCCAGCCTCCCCCAACTCCCCCAACCCTCTTAATCCCCCCAGCTCACCCGCGCCCCCCAGGTCCCCCAGTCCCCCTAGGGCTACAGCCAGCGCCAGCGTCGCGCGCGACTGTAGCGGCGCTGCTGTGCGCTTGCTGATGCCTCCCGCGGGGCGCCTGCCGGTTACGCCGCCAGGGACGGGGAAGGACGACGAGAGCGGAGGTAGCGACGACGAGAAAGGAGACGAGGAGGAGGAGGCAGCGCCCCGGGAGTGCGCGTGGGCGTCGGTGTGGACGTGCGCGTGTGCGTGCGGGCTGCTGCGCTGGCGCTGGTGCTGGCGGTGGCGGCGGTTGCGCGCGGAGAGGTGCAGCGCGCGCGTGTGCAGCGGCGTGCGGCGCAGCGGCTTGGCGAGTTCGCTCATGGAGCGGATGGCCGCCACGTCAGCGAGCGACGTGAAGGAGCGCGACTTGCCCCCTATGAACGCCGACAGCCCCTTCCTGCCATGCGCGCAGGGCCAAGGGGAAGGGGGAGAGAAGGGAAGGGGCGTGGGGAGAGACAAGGGGAGAGGCGAGGGAGCGAAGGGAGAGGAAAGAGGTGGTGGGAGGGGAGGGAAGAACTGAGTTGATGGTTATGAGCTGAAATGATTGAAGCAGGGATTGCGGGATTGTGCGAGGAAAGAGGGGGAGGGGGCGCGAATTGATTCTAAATGTGAAAAGGGGCAGGGAGCACGCAGCGATGCGCGTGCGTGAGAACTCGGAATTACGCTGTGAGAAACATAACATAATCCGACGACTTACTGTCTCGTAAGCCCAGCGCCAGAAGCACCGTCAACAGCACCAGCGGCAGCATCAGCAGAAGAAGCAGCAGAAGCAGAAGCAAGGGACGGCAGCTTGCGGCGGGGCAGCGGTTTAAACGTCGACTCCGCTTCCATGTCCGCCTCGCTATCCCTCTCCCCCCTCTCAATGCCGCTGCCGCTGCCGCTGCCGCCGCCCTCCGCGCCGTCACTTGCGACGCCCAGGCTGCTGCAGGAACGAGTGAGGGAGAGCGAGAGAGAGGACGATTCGACGGTCTGGAGAAACCCCGCTCCGCCGAAGCTCGCCACGGGCTGCGGACCGAACGTCCCCGCGCTCCTCCCCGCATCTTTCCCCGCACCTCGCCCCGCCATCCCGCCAGCGCCCGCGAGTTCCCCCCCGGCGCCCGCAGTGCCGCCAGGTCGTTCCGCGTAGAAGTGCCCGCCTATGGGCGCCTGGCGCTGTTCCGCCGATGGCGCAAAGGGCACCTCCGACTGCACTCGGCGCATCCCCTTCCGCGGCCCGCCTCCTTCCCCGCCCCAGTGTTCCGCCCATAGCTGCGCCTCCCCGCTGGCCCCGCTGCCGCCGCCGCTGCTCGTGCTGCAGCAGCAAACGCCGCCGCCGCCGCCGTTCCCGCATCCCCCGCCGCAACCGCCGCTGCTACAGCTGCCGGGGTCGGAGCCCATCTTGATAAGCCGCGGCTCCGCCTCTCCATCATGATCGTGCGGATGAATACAATTCGAAGGATTATCGTGCGGCGCGCGTGAGTGGCGGTGGTGAAGAGGGTTGAGATACTGCAAGTGACGAGGTGCGTGAAGAGTCGAAGGAGATACGAAGCCCTGGACGGGCGGAAAGGCGACGTGCGCGGTAGAGGCACTCGGCGCTCCAACGCCCAGTGCAGGCGGGGGCGCGGGGGAGGGGATATGCGGAATTGGGCCCTCGGAGCTCCAATTGAGGAGCGGAGTCCCATCGTGCTCAATTGGGGAAAACGGGGCTGCGCGGAAGTGGGGGGGCGGAGGTGGGTGCGGGTGAAGGCGCGCGAGCCGGTTGCGAGGCGATGCGGAGAGTTGAGGGGAGAAAGAGGCGTCGGAGGGCAAGAGAGAGGGCTGGCTCATGCATGCACGGAGATGCGGAGGTGAAGCGAAGGTATCGTCCGCGTGGTGCGGAATTGAGGAAGTGGGAGGGAGCAGAGACGAGAGGGGGGTTTGGGATTCGATCTTGAAGTGTGTTTCTGGCGGCGTGCTGAGAGGAAACTGCGGCAGCTGCGAGTGTGACTGTCGTGACGTTTCCTTGCGCTGTTGTTCTTGTTGTTGTTGTTGCTGCTGCTGCTGCTGTTGCTGCTGCTGCTGTTGCTGCTGCTGCTGTTGCTGCTCCCGCTGTCGCAGCTGCTGCTGCATGTGGACAGACAGCGCCGATAGCTGCTCGAGAAGTAACTCGTCCGACTCTGCCTGCTGCGGCCTGGTGGAAAGGTGCGCAAGACATCTTACCTCGGCGACACGCTCATTATCAGCCATGGCCGCCTTGCGAATGTAAACAATCCCGCAGAGGCTTAAAGCACAGGAGAGTTACTTTCGACTCGGTGTAGATAATCGCTGCGGCAATGGATGTCCCTGTCTTGTCGATGTCGAGCTGCAAGAGATTGCCTAGTGGTGGTGGAGGTGGTGGTGTTGGTGCGGTGAGCCTTGCTGCTGCTAGCGCAGGCGCCGGCGGACATGACCTTTGAAAAAAGACCTTGGAGGTGGTAAAAATGGGTCGTTTCCCAGAGTCACTTTCCAATCCAACCAACAGTGTGATGTTGAGGTGTACATGTATGTGAATGTAATCTTTTGTGCCATGGGCTGGGCAGATAGCGAAAGCTGGAAAGGCAGCCTGCCTGAGAAGCGTGAAGTAAAGTGCCCCCTCACAGTTCCACGCTTTCGGGCTGAAGGCATGGGGTGTGTGTAGCTTTATGGGGCTTTTGCTTCGGTTGGCTTCGCAATGAATGTGTTTCGAACTTGCCCGTCAAATCTCCGTCTTCTGCACCAAGTTGTTCGAAAGCGTAGTGTACACTCAGGTCATGATGCAGGTGGTACACTTGGTGCAGTGGGAAAGAGAACAAATAAGGCTGGATTGGTGTGAAGCGGGGTTTTGGGGGCCAGGGGGTTGTGGGGAGGGGAGCGGAAAAAGGGAAGTGAGGTTTGTGGGGGAGGAGGAGAACTCGGGAAGATTTGGTGGGGGTGTGTGATGTGAAGGTAGACACTGGTTGGGCTTTCCCTGTTCCCCGTTCCGTCCGCACCACTCACTCTCTCTGGGTGGGTGGGTGGGTGGGTGGGTGGGTGGTCTTGGGCGAACGTTATTGCGAAAGCGAGCGACGTGAATGTCGATGCTGGGGGGAGCTTCCGCGCTGGTTACCACGGAAAGTACAGCCACAGAAGCAGTTCCATTTGCAGCAGACAAATCGCTAGATTTTGCTGACAGAATGATGACTTGACAGCTGGTGTTCGAAGTTGTGGTGTCAAATGTCAGAGGTGACTTGGAGAGATGATGATTAGAAGAAATGTGACGTGGAAAACAGGTCCGCAAAGCTGATTGGGGGCAGTTGCATGGCTGAAAGTGTGCCTAAGCCTATCCCTCACTGAGCAAGTGGGAAAGCTGAAAAGTTTGTGGTGGGGGCAAAGTAATGGAGTGGACGTCAACTGTAGTCGAAAATTCAAAAAAAAAAAAAAAAAAAAAAAAAAAAAAAAAAAGGGCACACTGTAGTGCTATGAAGGGATTTGTTACAAGGTCATACAGTCTGTCAGAACCAAACTCGGTGTATTAAGTGTTACAGCTATGCTTAACTAAATCCGAAGTCATTAAAAGCAAGTCACCAGGAACAAAAAAATGCAGGTGTTGCCTAGAATTAACAGCGTTCATGCACGATATCCACAAGGAAAAAAACATTCTGTGACGATTAGATCAACTTTATTTCTGTTGACCACCCACCGTAGAGTTGGATTTATCATTAGTAGCTGAAGCGGTCCCATGTAACCAACCAGTGGCTGGTGCGACACTAGGGACAGCAGCAGGTGCCGAAGTAGCAGAAACAGATGCAGGAACAGCGGAAGCACTTGCTGCTGTGTTACCCGGCGCAGCCGCACCAATAACTGCAACTCTATCTTTGTTTGGGGCAGCAACAAACTCCAAGTCAAGAACGAGTCGCTTGCCCCCATCTCTTGTTTCATAATTTCTCACCAGCTTCTGCCCAACGATTACTCCACCTCGACCACCTTCCTTCCGACCGCCCCCTCCTCCTCTCCTTCCTCTTCCCCTAGACTCTCGACCCCCTCCACCACCACCACCGCCACCAGCAGCAGCAGCAGCAGCAGCAGCAGCCGAAGCAGCAGCAGCTGCATCATCTGATCGTCTTCTCACAGTTGCTCCTTGCTCAGTAAAGGCCTCTTGCACTGCTCCTCCTGCAGCAGGCACTCTGGCGGTGGGAGAAGGGGAAATTCTACCAGCAGCCCCGGCAGGCATGGGGGAGGGAGACGTCCTAACCCCAGGCACGGCACCAGAAGCAGCTACCTTGGCCGCTGCAGCTGCACCCTTCCCTGCCAGCCCCCTTGCTCCTGCTCCTGGAGCAGCAGCTGCTGCTGCTGCTGCTGCCGCTGCCGCTGCTGCTGCCGGCGCAGCACTTATGTCCGCCCCAAACAGAAGGCTTGGGCGGGGAGGGGTGGGGGAGAGGGAGGGCGCTGCTGCAGTCCTGGAAGCAGCGAGTGGAGGGGCAGAGTGGGTTGCACCCGTGGCACCTGCAGGGGGACGAGCTCCTGGTTCGTGGGGTTGAGTGGAAAAGATGGTTGATGCAAAGAGGGAGCTGTACTGCTTGCGAGACGCACTGTTGCCCGCTCCTGCTCCTGCTCCTGCAGTTCCCTCTGCTGCTCGTGCGCCTGCACCTGCTGCTGCTTCTACGGCTGTTGCTGCTGCTGTTCCCCCGCCTCCTCCTCCTCCTACTCCAGATGCTGGTGTTACCGCATGGGTGGCAGGAGAGGGAGAGGACCTGGAGAGGGGCAGTGGCGTAGGCATGCCAGCAGCAACGGCCATAGCCGCAGCTGCTGCCGCTGCAGCAGACGTGGAGTTGAGAGGAAAGGGCGAGGCGAGGTGCAGGCCAAGAGAAGAGGTCGAAGAGGCAAGGGAAGCAGCGAGGGTATGGCTGGGGAGGGAGGGTGGCAGGAGCGGGATGGAGGAGAGAATGGGCGGGCCTAGTGGCCAGGACGGGTCGTGCTGCTGGGCTGAGGTGGAAGAGGATGATGAGGGGAGGGGGTGGGATGTGAGGGAGGAGAGCGAGGAGTGGAGTGGTGGGAGCGGGATGCTATTGGGTGGGCGTGTGGAGGAGGCATGAGGGTGGGCTGAGGGCGGGAGAGCGTGTGAGGGAGCAGGGTGAGAGGAAGAGAGATGGGGAGGAGGAAGAGAAGTTGAGACAGGGCGGGCAGAAGAGAGAGCTGCTGCTGCTGTTGCTGCTGCCGAAGCAGGAATGCGGGTGGCCGTGGGTGGGGCGGGGGACGTGTGTGAAGGGGCTACCGCAGCAGAGTTGGCATTTGAAGCTGCCAGGGAGGTGGCCGAGGGAGAAGCAGAGTGGGGAGTGGGAGCAGGGGCACGCACGGGCACGTGGCCAGCAGGAGGGGCAGGGGTGCCAGCAGAGGCAGCGGAGGAGGTATTAGCGGTTGGCAAGTGAGGAATGGGCGGGGGCGGAGTGGCCGCGAGCGAGGGAGGGACTCGGAAGTTGGGCATGGCAGGCGGGTGGAGCCTGCTTGCTGCCGCCGCCGCCGCCGCCGCTGCTGGTGGTGGTGGTGGTAACATTGCTGCTCCTGCAGACTGCGTTGCTGCAGACTGGTATGATGCAAGTGGAGGGACTGGGGAGTGGTGAGAACGAGGAGGAAGAGGAGGAGGAGCAGGATGAGGGAGGGAGGAGGACCAGAGCGGAGCGGAATTGGTTGAAGCTTGGCGTGCAGCAGAGGGTGCAGGGGAGGGAGAGGAAGCAGCAGCGGATCCAACAGCTGCCACCGCTGCAGCAAGAGCAGCAGCAGAGGCAGCAGCGATCGCAGCAGCTTCAGGAGCAGGCACGAGGAAAGAGGAGAGGCAGGGGAAGGCAAGATCGGGGCCAGGAGGCTGTGGAGACGCAGAAACACCTGAGGCAGCACCTGCAGCAGCAGCAACGGTAGCTGCAGCAGCAGCAGCAGCAGAGGCAGAAGCACTGGCAGCGCTGTTTCCCACAGATGAACCATCCACATGACCAGGATAACTCTCCCTCTCTCCCCCCAACGTCCCATTTCCCACCTCCCCTTCATCCACCTCCATCCTCCCCTGTCCATATCCTCCTCCACTCTCTCCACCCATCTCATTCTCCTTCTCATGTCCTCTTCTGCTCTCTCCCCTCCCATACCCATTCACACCACCCGCCCCATCCTCCTCCCCTCCTCGTCTCCGCCTGCCTCTCCCTCTCCCCCCTCCCCCACTCGTTTTCCTTCTCTTCTCCGCAACCCCCCCTCCGTCTCCATCCCCTTCCCCCTCCCCTTCCCCTGCACCCTTTCGCTCCTCCCGTCCTCTCTTCACCCCAACCCCCATCCCTCCCCCAAGCTGTCCCCCAACGTTCTCCCGCACTCCCCCAGCAGTGCCAACATCCTCCCCCTCAGATAAGGAGGGGGGAGCGGGGAGGGGGAGGATGAGGTGGGGAGGGGGAGGGAGAACAGCAGCAGACTCCCACTCACTGAGAGCCCAGGGGGAGGGTGCATGTGGGGGAGGTAGCAGCTGGCCTAGCTGGGGCTCTGATTGGAGGAGGTCTGGAAGGGGCCTGTCTGGAGGACACGTGGCATCAGGTGATAGGCTGGTGGAGGGAGCAGGGAAACGGGAGTGTAGGGAGAATACAAGAGGGGGGGTGGGAGAGGGAGGGGAAAGGAGGGAGGGGGGAAGGGGGTGTTACGGAGAGGTTTACAGAAGGGGAGACGGTGGAAGTTGCGAATGACGACGGGGAGTTTGTTTAAGAAACTCTGAGAAAAGTTGTGATGATGTGTGAGAAAATGTGGGAGTGGTGGGTCGTGAGGTGACTTTTGAGTCGACTCCAAAATGACTTTTGAGTCGACTCAAGAATGTGGGAGTGGTGGGTCATGCACTGCACTGCATGCTGTCGTGTGCTGTGCCGTGCTGTGCTCTGTTGGTGGCTGACAGTGCTTTTGATATCCAGGCAGTTGGGGAAACTCCTCTCTGATACACTACGCTACGCTACGCAACGCAACGCAACGCAGCGCACAGCGCAACGCAACGCGACGCATTAGAATGTAGCGCAATGCCAGGCAGGGACTCACCCGGTCGAATCAGCATCAGCATGCAGGCACAGCAGCCTGTGCTGCACACGCACCCCTGCCTCCGCTGCTCTCCCTGGTCCTGCCCCCCCGCTCCCTGCTCCCCCTGCTGCCGCTGCCCCCCCTGCTTGCACGGCCCCCTGGGTGGTAGTGAAGCTGACAACAAGCGAGCCCGCATCGGGATGCGGCCATGCAGTGGCGGGCGAGGGGAAGCGCACGAGGTACCAGGCGGAGGGGGGCGATGGGCCCTCCGCCTGCTCGGGGCAGAGGCATACAGGATGGGCGGGTAGGGGGGAGTGGGGGAGGGAGGTGGGAGAGGGAGGGTGAGGGGAAGCGCACGAGGTACCAGGCGGAGGAGGGGGGCGATGGGCCCTCCGCCTGCTGGGGAGAGCGGCATGCAGGGTGGGCGGGACAGGGGGAGAGGAGTGGGGAGGGAGGGTGAGGGGAAGGGAGGGTGAAGCGAGAGGGAAAAGGGTGAGTTGGGAGAATAGGGGAAAAGGGAGGCGAGGGAGAGGGTTGGAGTAGGAAAAGAGGGAAGGGAGGGAGGGAAAGGAGGGACGGGATAAGGACGACAGGGGAGGGACACAAGACTGCGGGTGAAGGGATTGGGACAGGGGGGGGCATATTTCGAGGAGGCAACCAGAGCAGCAGCTTATGGTGTACCAGCAGACTGGATACGATACGATACAGCAGTATGCTGAAAGCCTTAATGCTTTCGATTCAACTTCAGAGCATGCAAGAGCTTGAATGAACGCCCTGCATGCACAACACAACGAACTATCACCACCACACTGCACTGCACTACTTGCAAACCAACCAACCCATCCACAGACGGATGGACCACTGCCACAACAAACCACTCGCTGTTCCTCATCCCCACTCCCTCCACTCCTGACTCCCACCACGCCCCCCACTCCCCTCCCTCCACTCTCCTCCTCCCTCCTCTCCCCCACTCTTCCTCCCACCCTCTCCCCATCTCACTCCCTTCCCCTCTCACCCCCCTTACTGCTTTCTCCAGCAGCAGGGTCTCTGCCTCGTCCCTGGTGACGGAGCCCATTATCCACAGGGGTGACAGCGACAGCCACGCGGGGCGCAGGTGTGGGCGCGAGAGAGCGAGCACGAGGGGGTAGAACCACCGCCACACACGCTCCCACTGCTCCCGCGTCACTGTGTCCCCGCACCCTGCCACTCGCTGCAGGTATTCCTTGTCCTGGGGGGACAGACGGAGGGACGGAGGGAGGGACGGACGGAGGGACGGAGGGACGGAGGGAGGGAGGGACGGAGGGACGGAGGCATCAAAACCGCAGCCGCACAATCAGCAGTGGTGGCACCAGCAGCGGCAGCGGCAGCTACACCAGCAGCAGCAGCAACCGCGAAAGCAAGCAGACCTTGAGAGTGAATCGTCTGGCGAGGCTGCCCAGGGACTGCAGCAGCGCTGCCTCCAGGTGCTGGCACGCCCTGCCCCATGCACCCGTGCCCGTGCCCGCCCCGCCAGCCATGGCCTGCCATATGCGCGCCTCCTCCCCCAGCAGCGCCCATGCCATGCCCACTTGGTCGCTGGCGGACGTTGGGGGATATGCAGAGGGCGGGGGAATGCAGAGGGTGGCGGATGCATGCCAGACATAGGGAATGGGTGAGAGCAGGGCAGCAGAGGGGGAACCAGGGGAGCAGGTGGATGGAGGGAGTGGGGGAGGGAGGTAGGCAGGAAAGGAGATGAGTAGTGATGATTAAGAAATGGAAGAAGGAGAAAGGCAGAATCTTGGTGGTAAGAGCTAGGCACTATCATTCCATTTCCATACGCCTGTCCCTCACGATTACTCTCGACTCTTCCCACTCTCATCTCAACCACGCCCTTCCCCTTTCACAACACGCAACTGAGGCAAGCCAGTCAAGCAAGTGAAGGCACTCACCCCTGGTGTCTGCACCCAGTGATCTCAGCGACCCTACTGCCCATGCGAGCCATTTCCTCTCGCCCCACGCGTCCCACCACAGCCTTAAGGAACTCTGCGCGCGCCCACGGCCCCTCCAGGCAGTACCGGAACACAGCTCGCATCGGCACACTCACCACCGCCCCTCGCTCCCCCCTCCCCTCTCCCTCTTCCGCCTCCGCACCACCACTCCCGCCTCCCCCTCCGCCTCCTCCTCCGCCTCCTCCTCCGCCTCCTCCTCCTCCTCCGCCTCCTCCTACCCCTCCTCCCTCTTCATCCGCACCCAGTTCCTTCTCGCCTCTCGTCCCCTCATTCGTCTCCCCAAGGCCCCTTCCCCTTTCTCCTTCCCCTTCCCCTTTTCCTTCCCCTTCCCCGTTCCCTACTTCTCCCTCCCATTCCCTTCCACCATCTTCCCATTCGGACCCACCGCCACCACCACCAGCAGCAGCAGCTCTGAGGTTAAAAGTCCCCACTCCCAGCACCAGACCTGCAAGCTCCTGGCCCACCGCCTCTGCACCTCGCTTGGTGAGACCAGTCGCATCCACAGGCAGCGAGCAGGCTTG
Organism: Closterium sp. Naga37s-1; assembly: GCA_947471745.1. NCBI lineage: Eukaryota > Viridiplantae > Streptophyta > Zygnematophyceae > Desmidiales > Closteriaceae > Closterium > Closterium sp. Naga37s-1. Next base: position 921,315 of record CANJKZ010000430.1, read on the forward strand.
CAGCGGCAGGGCACCGGGGAGGAACGGCAGGTATGACGGGTGCTGCGGCACACCCGCCAGGACAGACGACGGCATGAATGGGTACGCACCAGCGCTGCCAGAAGCAAGAGTGCCTGCAGTGGAGAGAGATGGCAGGAGAAAACCTGCCGCCGCTGCTGCTGCAGAGGCTAGTGATTCGGGAGTGAGAGCAAGAGGAGCGGATGCACCACCAGGAGCTACAGCAGCAGTTGCAGCAGATGGGTTTGCTGTTCTTTGCTGCCCCCCTGTTGTATTCCCCCTCACTCTCTCTCGCTCCCTCTCCACACCCACCTTCTCAGCACCACCAGTCCCCTTCTCTCCACCCACAGCCTCCCCACTCTCCTCACTCTCCGCCTTCGCCTCACCATTCAAATCTACACACGGCCGCTTCACACCCGCACGATTACCACCATCACCCTCACCTTCCCTCTTACCTCCTCCCCTTCCTCCCCCTTCATCTCCCCCTGCTCCCCCTGCTCCCCCTGCTCCCCCTGCTCCCCCTGCTCCCCCTGCTCCCCCTGCTCCCCCTGGAGCCCCTGCCCCTCCTCCTCCTGCTTGCCATCCCATACCCCTTGATCCTCCTCCTCCCGCTCCTCCCACTCCTCCCCCTCCCCCTCCCCCTCCCCGTCCTCCTCCTCCTCGCTCCTCACTCACACCTTTCCCCTCGCGACTCTCCCCGCCTGCGCTCCCGCCCTCGCTTCCTGCCGCAGCAACGTCCTTCGAATTTCCTGTCTGAGAACCAACCAGGCCACCAGCACCACCACCAGCACCCCCACCACCCCCAGAGGCAGCAGCAGCGGCAGAAGCAGCAGCAGCGGCAGAAGCAGCAGCAGCAGCGACAGCAGCAGCAGCAGCGGCAGGTGGCATGTGGAGGAAGGGCGCGGGGGCGAGGCCATAGGCAAAGAGAGAAGCAGCAGCAGCAGCAGCAGCGGAAGCAGCAGCGGCTGCAGCACCTGGGTCAGCGGAATTGGGTGGTCGGAAGAAGTAACTGTGCGGGGGAGTCGCTGGGTGCGGCAGGTGCATCATGTGATGGTGAAACCCAGGAGGCAGCAGCACTGACCCTCCAGGTCCTCCCGGCCCTCCTGCTCCTGCTCCTGCTGCTGCTGCTGCCGCTGCCGCTGCAGCGGCGGCTATCCCATGATGAGATGCCAAATGGGGGGGCAAGCTTGGTGGCAGCATGAGAGAGAAGGGAGACATGGAGGCCGGGAGGGTTGCTGCTCCCACACCAGTCATTGAAGCTGAGATCAGGGAGGATACAGCAGCGTCTGCAGCAGCAGTGGCGGCAGCTGAAGGGAGCGGCAGAGGAGGGAAGAGCGAGGAGAGCGGCGGCGGGGTGAGCCGGCCTGCAGTGGCAGCGGCAGCTGCAGCCATTGCAGCCGCTGCTGCAGGGGAGATGCTGGTGAGGTGAGTCAATCCAGACGCAGATGCTCCTGCTGCTGCAGCCCCAGCAGCAGCTGAGGAGATCGATCCAGTAGCAGTGGCAGCTGCAGCAGAAGAAGCGGCAGCAGCAGAAGCGGAAGCAGCAGCAGGAGCAGAAGGAGCACGAGCCGGCAGTCCAGCCTTGAAAGACGTATTCCCGAGCGCTGCTGCTGCCGCTGCAGCCATTGCAGCTGCTGCTTGGGAGACGGAGAGAGGGGCTGCTGAGGCGCTGGGCAGGGGAATGGCAGCAGGGTTCATGTTAGGGCTAGGAGTAGGGTTAGGAGTACTAAGGTGTGGACTAGCAGCGCGGTGTGATGAGGTTACAGCAGCAGTGGCAGGAGCAGAGGCAGAGGCAGAGGCAGGGGTAGAGGAAGAGGGAGGCGCAGAGGCAGAGGCAGCAGGGGGGGGGGAGGCGAGGGAGGGGAGATTTGGCGACAGCGGGGTGATGTCTTGTCGGGCTGAAGGCGCTCGAGCCAAGAGCTGAGGCGGGATGGGAGGGGGTGATGGGGACGTGAGTACCCTACGCTGCACCCCACTACCTGCTGCTCCTGCTACCCCCCCGCCTCGTCCTACTGCGCCTGCGGCAGCACCAGCTCCTGGAGACGTGGCTTGCTGCTGCTGCTGCTTATCCATTGCAGCCACCGTCACACCTCCCACCTGATTATTTGTAGAAGCAGCAGCAGCAGCTGCAGCTGTAGCGGAAGCACCAGCAATTGCAGTAGAAGCATCAGCAGCAGTAGATGGGGTGGAAGCAGAGGAGGGTGTGAAAAGAGGACGCACATTGGGATGAGGTGCTAGAGTGGGGAGACGGGGTGGCGTGGGGGAGGAGAGGGGTGTTACAGCAGATCCAGTAGAGCCAGCTTCCACTCCCCGTGCTCCTGCTTTTCCTATTCCTCCTGTTCCTCCTCCTCCTCCTCCTGCTCCTCCTCCTCCTCCTATTCCTCCTGCTGCTGCTAAAGCTGCACTGCCAGCACCCCTACCACTGGTACTTCCAGCAGCAGCGGCAGCGGCGGCAGCGACAGCAGCAGCGGCGGCAGCGTGGCTGGCAGGCAGGGAGGAGACCACAGCAGAGAGCTCCTCCTTGGTTGGTGGCGCTGCTTGCGATGCAGACCCGCCCGGGAGCAGCGGGAGGAGCGGGAGCAGCTGTGGAGAGTGCAGAGCAGCAGATGACAAAGCAAGCCGGCCACTGATGTTGCCGCCGCTGCTACTGCTGTTACTGTTGTGACCGGTGCCGCCTGCTCTTCCTCCCCCTGCCTTCTCCGCAGCACGCTTCTCCTTCTCCCTGTCTCGGACGCCCTTGCCCCCTGCGCCTCCCACCTCTCGTCTCTCCCCCAGCTTTTCTCTCATTCTAACACCACCTTCTCCTACCTTCTCCTTAGGCGCTTCTTCTTTTCCCGCAAAAGCTGCTGTTGCAGTAGTATGCTGACCTCCTGTCCTGGTTGCCGTTCCAGCTGCAACCCCGGCCTGAGACTTGGCTGCAGCCAGAACAGCAGTCATGGACATGGGCGCACGTGGCTTTCCACCTGAAACCACACCTGAACCAGCAGCACCTGAAGCATCACCTGAAGCACCGCCACGGGTGACAGGAGGAGCAGAAGCTGCTGCAGCAGCAGCAGACGCGGAAGAGGGTGGAGTGTGAGAGGGAGGAGGCGTGGATGCATCATGGGCGCCTTTGAGCCTCTTAGCAGCAGGCTCAACAGACACTGGATCGCCTGCTGCAGTGCTGCTGCCATTGCCACTCTTGTCGCCACCACCACTGCTGCCAGCATTGCCAGCATTGCCGGCACCGTTAGTAGGCCCCCCACCTGTAGCACCTTGCACTCCTGCCCCTCTGACTGCCTCCTTCGCTGCTCCTTCCCCTTCCCTATCCTCCCCGCTCACCGTCCCTGCTCCTGCCATTTTCTCCTTCCCCGCACCTGCTGGTCTGCTCCGCTTCTCCTGCTGCTCGTTCTCATCATCTCCTCCTGCACCTTCAACTCCACTACCACCACCACCACCACCAGCACCATCCCCAAGGCTACCGCCTGCTCTACCTGCCGTTTTGTGCTCCAAATCAACCCCTGCTTCACCAGCAGACTTCACACTACCGGCATTCCCCGAACGCATCGCCTGCTTTCCAGCCCCACTGGTACCTGCTCCCGCACTCACCCCTCCTCCCTCCTCCCTCCCTCCTTGCACTACCTTTGGTTGTGAAGCAGGCTCAGGGATCCCAACCACTTCTCCCGCTCCTGCTGCTGTTGCAATTGCTGATTGTGCAGCGGCAGTAGCGGCAGCGGCAGCAGCAGCACGGGCAAGTCCAGTGGGGGTCCTGGCATGAGCAGCTGCAGCAGCAGCTAGAGTGGCAGGGATTGTGGGTTGGGTTGGATGTACTGGGGCAGGTGCTTCACTACCAAACGACCCACCATTACCCCCTCCTCCTGGTAATCCTCCTCCTGCCCCTCCTCCTTCTCCTGCTCCTCCTCCTCCTCCTCCTCCTCCTCCTCCTCCTCCTCCTCCTCCTCCTCCTCCTCCTCCTCCTCCTCCTCCTCCTCCTCCTCCTACTCCTCCTCCTCCTCCTCCTCCTCCTCCTCCTCCTCCTCCTCCTCCTCCTCCTCCTCCTCCTCCTCCTCCTCCTCCTCCTCCTCCTCCTCCTCCTCCTCCTCCTACTCCTCCACTACCAATCAAACCTCCTCCGCCTCCTCCCCTTGTCCCACTTCCTGTTGTTGCTGTAGCAGCAGCGGAGGAAGGTCTAGAAGGGGCAGCGGAGGGCGGGCGAGGAGAGGCAGCAGAGAAAGGGAGAGTGGTGCGAGGGGAGGGGGAGGGGGAAGAGGAGGAGAGGGCGCGGCGGTCAGCAAGCAGAGAAGAGATGGTGGATAGGGTAGGCATGGGGGGAATCTCTCTTCCTGCAGTTGCAACTGCCACTGACGGTGGTGATGTTGCTGCTGGTGCTGGTGGTGCCGCCACTGCTGCTGCTGTTGTTACTGCTGGTGCTGCTGGTGCTTTAAATGGTGCTGCTGGTGCTTTTGATGGTGCTGCTGGTGCCTTCGATGCTGCTGCTGATGTTACTGCTGACGGTGCTGCTGGTGGCTTTGATGGTGCTGCTGCCAGTACTGCTGGTGGCTTTGATGGTGCTGCTGACGGTGCTGTAGGCAGCGCTGCCAGTGCTGCTGCTGCTGGTGCTGCTGCTGCAAGTGCTGCTGTTGGTGCTGCTGCTGGTGGCCCTGTTGCTGGTGGTGCTGTTGCTGGTGCTGGTGCTGCTGCTGCTGGTGCTGCTGACTGTGCTGCTGATGGTGATTTTGATGGTTCTTCTGCCGGTGCTGTCGGCAGCGCTGCTCGTGGTCCTGCTGATGTTACTTTTGATGGATCTGCTGGTGGTGCGCCTGATGGTGCAGCTGATGGTGCAACTGATGGTGCAACTGATGGTGCTGCAGGCGGTGCAGCCTTTGGCGATTCATTTTCAGTCACCACCACGGCTCCTCCACGAGCCGCTATTGCTGCTGTTCTTGCTTCTGCCCCTAAACCACCACCTACTACAGCACGCTCTGTGCTGCTGTTCCCTGCTGCGCCTGCTGCTCCATTCTTTCTCAACGCTGCTGCACCAGCCTCATTTGACTTCCCTGCTCCATCCTTATTCGACTCCACTGCACCCACACTTGCACTCCCCACCTGAGCCGAACCTGCTGCTGCAGCTGCCTTTCCTGTGCTCTCCGAGCCTTCCTTCGTGCCTGCTATTCCCACTGCTCCTGTTGCTGCTGCTGCTCCGGCCCTAGCAGTTTCTACGCCTGCTGGTGCCACATCTGCAGCTGCTGGTGCTGCTGTTTTGAGAGCTGTCTTGGAAGCAGCGCTTGTGCCAGAGGCCACTGGAGGCACAGGCACCACTGAGGCGCTAGCAGAGGCTGGAGAAGCAGAGGGAGCAGCAGGAGGAGCAGCAGAGGGAGTAACAGAGGGAGCAGCAGAGGGAGCAGCAGAGGGAGTGGCAGAGGGAGCAGCAGTGGGAGCAGCAGAGGGAGCAGCAGAGGAAGCAGCAGAGGGAGCAGCAGAGGGAGCAGCAGAGGGAGCAGCAGAGGGAGTGGCAGAGGGAGTGGCAGATGGAGCGGCAGAGGAAGCAGCAGAGGGAGAAGCAGAGGGAGTGGCAGAGGGAGTGGCAGAGGGAGTGGCAGAGGGAGCAGCAGATGGAACCACGTTAGAGGCCGAGGCAGGAGCAGAGGTAGAGGGCGTTCCAGAAGCACGGGCAGGGGCGGGGGCAGGGGCAGGAGCAGGAGCAGTAGCAGGAGCAGGAGCAGGAGCAGGAGCAGGAGCAGGAGCAGGGGCAGGGGCAGGAGCAGGAGCAGTAGCAGTAGCAGTAGCAGGAGCAGGAGCAGGAGCAGGAGCAGGAGCAGGAGCAGGAGCAGGAACAGCAGCAGGAACAGCAGCAGGAACAGGAGCAGTAGAACGATTAGCAGCCACAGCAGGAGCAGTGCGAGGAGTAGCAGCAGGCACAGAAGCAGGAGCAGATGGTGAAGAGGCCTGTTGAGCCTTGGCAGCACTGCTTGTCCCAGTATTGCCAGCTGCAGCACTGCCAGCTTTAGCTGCCGCGGAGGCAGAGCGAGGGCGCGCTGCAGCATGCTCCACTGGAGGGTTCTGTGATTGGGGCAGGAGGGCGACGAGAGAGATAGAGAGAAAAAGGGAGAAAAAGGCGAGGAAAAGAGCGGGGAAGGAGGAAGCGGGGGTGAACGGGGTGGGGGAGGGGGAGGGGAGAGGATTAGGAGAGAGGGTGGGAGGGATTAGGGAAGAGGAGGAAGTTGGGGTAAAACGAACGACCGCCATATACCTCTCACCCACCCCTCTTCGCTTCCATTCTCTCTTCCCAGCTGTCCTTCTCCAGTCCTCCCCTTCCCCCCCCCACCTCTGCCCGTCCTTCTCTCCCACCCAGCCCACCTCGGCATAATGAGTGGCGACATCTGCAGTGCGCAGCAGCGTCACATGGTGCACGAGCGCGCACACCCCTCCTCCTCCCCCTCCTCCCCCCCCTGCCCCTGCCCCTGTTGGACCATCACCGCCTGTCAGAAGCAGGGGGGTCGTCTCTGCAGCAGGTGCAGAGGCGTGGAGAGGGGCGGAGGAACCCGCTTGCTGTGCTGCCTGTGCGCGGTTGATGTACAGGCGAGCTACATGCGGGCGCACCTGGTGTGGATAGAGAGACAGGTGGGGGGAGGGGGTGGGGGTTGGGGGGAGGGAGAGGGGGGAGGAGAAGATATGGGATGGGATATGATGATTTGGGAGCGGGAAAGGAGGGAAAAGGGTGCTTTGCTTGGATGTCTGGAGGAATACGATGTAGCATGGCATGGGACAAAAGAAACGGATTTCTCGTGACGAGCAATCAAGAGAGGAATGAGGAAAACAGGCGATGAGGGGAATGGAGTGGGGATAGAGAGAGCAGAGGGAGACGGGGAGGGGAGCAGGGATGGAACGGCTCGAATTGGCATAGCATTTCTCTTCCTCCTCACCTCACATGCCACGTGTACCCACTCCCCCTCACCGCACGCCCTGTCTGCTGTCAGCACCATCCCTTCCCCCTTCCCCGCGTCCCCCTTCCCCGCGTCCCCCTTCCCTACGTCCCCCTTCCCCGCGTCCCCCTTCCCCGCGTCCCCCTTCCCCGCGTCCCCCTTCCCTGCGTCCCCCTTCCCCGCGTCTCCTTTCCCCGCGTCCCCCTTCCCCGCGTCCCCCTTCCCCGCGTCCCCCTTCCCCGCGTCCCCCTTCCCCGCGTCTCCTTTCCCCCCATCCCCTTTCCCCGGGGCCCCTTTCCCTGCGTCCCCTTTCCCCCCGTCCCTTTTCCCTCCACCCCCCTGTGACGCTGCTGCTGTTGTCGTCACGTCTAGCAGGCCGGGAGGCGGCACGGGATGCAAAGACAGTCGCTGGTCGGGACCCAGCGTAAGGAAGGGGAGTGTCGCTGGCGCATTGGGCCGACCCTGATCACGATGGGGGGAATTCATCGGGCGGGAAGCAGAAATATGCAGTTTAATGATTCTTCTGAACTCTCAGAAACTACGGGAAACACAGAGCGAAGGTTTTTCTGCCACTGTCAGCTTCGTGGGCAGCAGGCAGCAGACAGCACAGCAACCGCTCACTCACTTGGCGGATGACCACCCCACTTGGAGACTCAGGCGCTATACGCATCCAGAAACACAGAGTGAAGCCTCCACGAGACTGCGAATCCCCGGCCTCTACCAGCACAGACAGGCGATCCAAGGGAGTGGACTTCGGCTCAGCGGCAGCCGCAGCAGCAGCAACACGGTTAGACGGAGAAGCAGCCGCAGGGATGGGCGCTTCTGCACCAGCGGAAACCGCATGTGATGCAGACGCAGCGAGATTGGCTCCAGAAACTGCAGGGACTAAGGCACCAGGAGTAGGAGCAGCAGGAGCAGCAGGAGCGGAGGCGGGAGCAGGATCAGCCGCCGCATCCGCCACTGCCACGCGCGCGGGCGGTGGTGGTGCTGCTGGCTGCGCCATGGCAGCCGCAGCAGCAGCAGCAGCCGGAGCAGGCGCAGCGGCAGTTGCGGCGGGTATAGCGGCAACCACAAGCTACTGTATCGCTGCTGCTGCTGCTGCTGCTTCGCTTTTGTCGCGGAGCGCGCAAAGCCGCGGCTTTACCATGCGAGGGATACAGCGCGTGCTGTCGCAGCGGCGACAAGAGCCTCTAAGGTAAAGATGATGCGCTAAACACGAATAAGTGTGCGGTCAGTGAGATGGTTACGCTACAGTGTTACAAAACAACAACGGCGTGATAGGCGTTCAGTTGGAGGCTCCATGCGGTATAAGAGCATGATTCAGGTAAACAGGGGTCAAGAGAGATAGCCAGCGGTATTGGGAGTGGCCCCGGAGAGAAATTGATGCGGTTTCAGCAATTACAGTACGGAGTGCGAGTAGAGCTGAGCAGAGTACATTGCGGAAGGAGGGCTGCCTAGGGCGCTTGTACAATCATGAAGTGGCGATGCGAAACCGAAACTATTAGGTAGAGGAGATCAGAGGAGCCGAGATGACAGTCGGTAAGAAATTACGGAGTCCAATTTGTTGGACTGCGGTTGGCACTGATCTGGTTCATTCCTACAATTTGAGCTTTGGAAGCACTGCGGCTGAAATGCTGGCCAGCAACATTAGCGTAGATTGCAATTCTGTAGAGACAGTCTGTAGAGACAGGAAAGAAAAGGGAAAAAAACGACGGACTTTGTTCTTGATTTGCAAGGGAGGTGCTAGGTTACGAACGTGGAGACATTGCAGCGATTAACAGACATCGTGGGGCGAAGACAACCTGGATTAGGGTGTGGTGCAGGTCAGAATAATTGAACCACACACGTTCATGACGAAGCACATGCAACGCGGAAGACATCGCGCAGCTAGGCTGACGTATGAGCCTTACGACCCTACTCGAACGTAAATTAAAAGGACGGCACCAAATTAGTTCGGCATGCGTGAGATCTTATCTGGGAAGTCACACAATTAGCGAGGTCGAATAGTAAGAGTAACTCTATCGTAGTCTGACCCTCGGTTGGCTTGGAGGGAGTTAGGCTAGGAGGGAGCAAGCATGTATGCAGCAGGCACAGGGGGTTTGGTTTGGGCTCTGGGATGTTGGGGGCGGCACAGCAGCAGGTAGAGGGTGGAAGCGCGGAGATTTGAGGACGAGGGTCGCTCACTCTCGCTGCGTAGAACGTGGGGAGTGTGGCAAACGGGAAACGCGGGGGCTATGCGGTAGGATTTTGGACAGGTCAGCAGCATCACACGGCTGGCGGCGAGAGGAATTGAACACCTCGGCAATTGTCAAGTTATAACGATTTGGTTGAACTTGGCTGAAGACCAGTCTCTGATTGCTGGTTGTGCTTATAAGCTGTTGAGGGTTACGTGGCAACTGCCTGTTTGTTGGAACAATTTAGGGTTTTCAGATATGAAGGGAACATTATTGGGGACCCTGCGCTTTGACAGGAGCTTCACTCCTACTTGGGGACACTTTCCGCTCTTCCTACCCTCAGACAGGAGAGTTATTGCGACAACTCAGGAATCCGCTCCACGTTCATCCACGTGTCACAATTTCGCAACATTAGAAAATGTTTTGCACCCCACCTGACCCAAAACAACTAAAACCCAATCGGAAAGGGATGCGACTCGGGGAGGCATCAACCCTAAATAATGCCCCCTTTCCCATGTTTAGAGTTGATCCCTCCCGAAAATGGATCCAGGTCCCTAGGGGTATTATTTTTTTTGCCCCACAATTTTGACATCTCTTGAATTTGTGACACGTGGGTTAATTTGGAGCGAATTCCTGAGTTGTCGCAATAAGTTTCCTGCCTGAGGGGCATTATTGCGGAAAGTGTCCTCAACTATCGATGAAGTTCCCTCGAAAGCAAAGGTTCGCTAGTAGTACTCCCTTCATAGCTACTTACCCAACAATTTACGCCTGTCCACTTCTCCTCCAAACCCTCCCCTGTACAAATCAAACTGCTTGTTGAAGATGAAGCATGTAGGTACCAGGGCTAACTTTAGTAAAATGACCCGTCTGATGTCAAGACCGGGTCCTGGCTCCTTGTCTGATTGTCAGACGAAAGCTGTAACATTGTCTAGCTTTTCAGACGAATCCGAAATACTTGTCTGAGATTTCTGAGAAGATATAAAGCTAGCAAGCAATATACTATCCAAATATGAATAGGAGGTCATGTACCAGCCCTAATGGTCCAGCCTGTAGAAGAGGGAGTTGTGAAGATCGAGGTTGCCGGCTCGAATCTTGTCTCCTGCCTCTGCCAGGCAGGTGCATACATCCTTCGAGAGATTTGCCTTCAGACGAAAAAGACTCGATATCTGCAGTCTCAGACGAACTGTATAAGGCTGTCTGAGAAGTCAGATGAATAGAAAAAGCTTCTCTGAAAAACCAGACGAAACTAAACAGCATGTCTACGACATCAGATGAACCAGTAAAAATGTGTTCAGAATCCAGAAATTCAGACCAAAAATGTCTGATAAAGTAAGCCCTGGTAGGTACATTGAGTGCACTAAAATGAATCAAAGCAGAAGTGGAATCATCTCCACAACTTTAGCACACAATGTTCTTACATCTTGGGTAGCTGAAGGTGGCATACCATATAATGACAACTAAGACATCAATGCTACCATACAAACATTAGGATTGGCTTAGAAATCAGCGGATTGCCCTAGGGAACCTATGAACTTGACAGACCAGACACCGTAGTACGACATCAACTATCGACCTAACTTGCTGTGGAGACTGCAGAAAGAGCAACACTTCAAATCATGACAGCATCATACCCTGAGGATGGTCATGATGTTACACGGCTGACTGAGTGCCTGGCTCTGAGCCAGGAAATGACGACGACAAAACACCACTGACAGACGCGTGGACTGCAATTGAGAAACGACAACACAGGACGACAGACGAATGCACAAACTCTGCATGCGTGACCAATGACCGACCTCACATAGCGTTCAGCAAAGTCTTTTATTAGCACAAGTGCTGGGACTGGACTCAACCAAAGTTGAATCCGCCACTGGGGACCATGGGCTGACTTTCTCCAAAGGCGTACGTCTGCTGATTGGCATCTACTTGTGGTGCCAGCTGCTGATCCTCATCCTCGTCCAGGCCGAAGTACGTCTCCAGGATCTTGACAGCCTTTTCATAAATGTCGTTGTTCTGATGCGTCTGGAGGTTCTCAATCTTCTCCAAGCCTTCTGCTTCATCAATATACTGGGCGTACATGTTGATCCCTCCTGTGTGACCCAGCTCCTTCTCAGCCTCCCCAACCTTAAGGATGTTCTCCAACCCCTCAAGCGCCACCGTGACAATCCTTGCATCCGACGTCAACAGCAGATCACACAAGGGCTTGATGCAGCCTTGAGAGACAAGATACCTAAACGCACACAAACAAAGTCGTTTAGCAGGTGGCACACACAGAAACACACTACATGTCACACTCCAAAAAGGAAAGCACTTACTTGATTTGATCATGTGTACCGCCCGAAGTAGCATTGGAGATCGCCCATGCAGCCTCCTTCTTGATGTCGAACTCAGCAGTCTCAAGCAGATGCCGGAGAGGAGGGATTATGTTGGCGTCAATAACAGCCTGCACAGTCACTCGCCTCGTGAGAATCTGTCGCTTACCAGAGTCTCACAACGCATTCTCATACAAGATTATTACCTGAATCTGTTCCTTGTTCCCAGCAGTAATATTGGAGATTGTCCAGCAGGCCTCTTTCTTGATGCTCTTCTTATGGTTGGTGGTCAAGAGGGCTAGCAGGCACGGCAAGGCATTGTTGTTGATAATGGCCTGTGAAACATTCAATACAGAGCTTTTAGGAAAAGAAGAGACGTCACGACCATCTGAAATACAGAACCGAAGAACACGCACCTGCGTCTGATCATCGTCCCCGGTAACGATGTTGCCCACGGTGCGAAGGGCAGGGATGAGAACGGAAGGCGAAGGATGCCTGAAAAGGACGCGTTTCACCAGTGAAAACGGTGGAAAGGGTGACGAAAAAACAGATACCGAACGGATAAAAACATTCTTACAAGAGAAGCTCAACCAGCCTTCGGCACACATTAGCATCTATGACTGCCTGAATCTTGTCATTGGTGCCATCCGATAGGTATGACAAAGCCCAACAGGCATCCGTTAAGACCTCCTCGTCGGTGGAGTGAATAAGCCGCTCAAGTGCTGGGAGAGCAGGTTTGGACTGCAGGCACAGACTTCAGTGTTAGTATCTCGAAGCTACTTACAAGTTACGAATCGCATCCAGCACCTTGCCGTACCTGTTCAAAAGGAGGCTGGGGCTTTCCGCGGCAGAAGTTCGAAAGGGTCCACGTCGCGTTGCGAAGCATGGAAAGCTTCGAGTTCTCGTTCAATTGTGCAAGGAGCGGACCCATAGCGTTGTGGCTAAGAACCAAATCTCTGCACTTCGGCGAGTCTCCCGCGATGTTCCCCAGAGCCCAGACAGCCTGCAAACAGTAAAGTATGTCAAACTAGGTATACTGGGAACACGTCGATACATCAAACAGGGATCTCGAACAAAACATACCTGCTCCCGTACATCATCGCTGGGCGAACTGAGAAGCTGAACGAAAATAGGAACTGCGCCGTGCTCAATCACCACACGGGTGTGGTCTGAAGTACCAGAGGCAATGTTGGTCAAGGCCCACGCAGCCTCAAACTGTGACACGACGATGAAATCAAGGTGAGAAAACGGCATGGACCAGAAACAAATGAACTCGGCAATGGTGGAGTAGACAAACCTGAAGCTGGGGAAGGTCGTAATTCTGCAAAAACTGCGTGAACCGAGGGACGACCCCGGCTTTGATGACTTCCTCGATTGGGGGACTACGTTCTGTGCACATTTGAAGTAGCACGAGTTACACACAGCAGCTGATGTAACCGCAAGAAAACTAGGAAAAACTACGGGGACCGGGAGGACTTACCAATCGATAACAGCTTCCGAAACTGTGTGGTTGCTTCGACCTGCGTTTGCGGATCTTCTGACCATACGCCTTGAACCATGGCAGGAAGGCTTTCAAGCTGTGACCCACCGAACAGAAAAACGTCACCATTAGATCCCTGGAATGGTTTTACACGTCCTATATAGAGTAACATAGAATCAATGAAGGACAGATTTGACGTGTACGCGTTGACGCACCTTCTTCTCGACCGTAGCCACAGGAATCTTGGGAAGGTCTACTTGTGCTTGCATCCCCTCCTTGCGCTTCTTCAGCAAGCTTTCCTCCCTCTTACTCTTCCGAATTTCCACCATGTTGTCCTCACGGCGCCTACGTGCCTCATCAGCGCTAACAGCCTGCTTGTACGATGACTTCCTGGCCTCAGTACGAGCACTAGGACGGAGAGACATGGCGCCTGGACAAAAGATGGCCTCACAGTGACTGAAGGAGAATGGGGAACGGTAGAGAAAGAAACTAAATCCAACAGTGACATATGAACACAAGGGAAACCCCAAATTTCCCCACAGCAGGTCACCAGGTCTGAAGCCAAGCCGAACCTGTCAGAGATTTGGTGGAGTCGTTGTGCGAAAGGCGAAGTCCAACAGCACCCCGCCAAAACTTTGTCTGTCGGACACAGTTCCATCGAAAGCAAATCAGAGCGCGCCAGGTCAGGTACAAAACTTTTATTGCAGGAAGCATCTGAGGCTCGCATGTTGCTTCACCACCAATTTTGGCATCGCGGGCAACTTCAAATGTTGAGTGATCCCGCGTAACAGCTTGTGTCAGGCTTTGTGGTTGCCCACCAAGTTGTGTTGAATGTTTTCTCCACCCAACTTTTCCCAATTGCTCGAAAGCCCTCCTCCTCGCCCATCCTTGGGAACCTAACATACCAAACCAGCGACTACGTCTGGTGTTGTTATGCGTGCAAACTCACTTGTGAATACAGTAGATTGTTTTCGTAACGCATTCAGGAGTCGCGATGTGGGGATTTTTGCAAGCCGTATTACTTATCGTAAACTCTCTGGCAATCCTTAATGAAGAGCGCTTTCTAGTTCCTTGTAAGACCGCTGTTTTGTGTCTTTAATCTGTAAATTCTCCTCGCCCGCGCTTGACCTGACCTAATTTCACACATCGACGCTTTGAATCATAATTCCCAGGCGAACGCTATCAAAATCAGCTTTGTAGTGGAAGATCTTTCTCTGATGCTATCTTCTCTGTTGCTTTCAGACGGTTGGGGTTTCCAGGAGATGTCCAGTGGCAGAATATCCCCTTTGAAAGCGCAGATTATCGGTCTACTTCATGCAGTGCAATACCTACGAGGTAGGCAAAGCTTTGCTGCGATCCTTCTCGTGGTCGCTACTATCCGCTTACCAGTATTTCACCAGTCCATATCTTGGTTCATTCCTCCAGTCGTTCGTTGTATATGGATCTGCAAACTCCCTGACATTGTGGTCGATTTTGACTCCTCTGTGGGCCGGATTTGTGATCCGTTCTGATCTGTGAGTCTAATCTTTGTGCACCTTGCTTGCCCTCATCTTTGCTTCCTGCAGTGCCATTGATAGGTTTGAACGTCATCACAATAGTTTTCAAACTTCTTTTTGCTTGACCATGGCTTTCATGGTCTGATAGTTCAAAAGGGCTATGCTCACGTGTGGCTGGCCTGAAGCCCTTTTTACAGAGACAGGGACACTCGCCGAGTGCCTAGTGCAATGAGTTTCCTATTTGTACAGCAGAACGGAGACGTTGCAGCTGTAAGCCAAGTCGGCAGCTGTGTAGGAACCCCCAATACTGGCTACCTGTGGAATTTGAGATACGGGTGAGGGTGAAGCTACACTTGGCAAACTGCACAATTGCGAGCAACACTCTTTCGACATATCCATCACATCAGTAAAAGCTCACCTGTACACAACAGTCATGGTTGGTTTTCAGTTCATGCATGAATGTTGATGCTGGTGAATTGACCCTGGTGAGAGAGAAACCGGGCCAAGAACCCCCAAATTAGAGTGTGACCCTGGCACCCCAAATCCTTGCCAACCAACAAGTTGGCCTGCGGGTAGTGCACATTGCCTTACTCCAGTCCAGTGGGTCACTTCTAATCCATTCATTGGTATATTTGCATATTTATCATCATTCCAGTATAAAAAAATCGTTTTGGCCTACCGGAACAAATTTCACAAACAAAAAATCATTTTAGGCATTACAAACATACGGTACTAATAAGAAAAGGCTTGCAACCTCAAACAGGAAACCCATATGAATTTGCTCGTGAATAACCAACATCTGGAGACGAAAGGCACAAGCACTTTGCCGAGCAAACAAACAAATCGCAGCAAGCGATAACGCAGAGATATATATACACTAAACAAATAATTCTTCTAAGTTCGTCACAATGATCTGATGATTCGAGCAGCATCCACGCAATGAAGAGTGGCGAGGCGGACGACAGTGGAAGAGGGGAGGTCATGGCGCGAGGAGCGGAGCATAACCAAGTCCCTTTCCAGCTCCTCGAGGCACAGCTCCGCAGCTGCCTTGCGCTCCAGCCATGCAGTCCCTCCGCGCACACCCTGACAGAGAAGCACGCCGAAAGAAGACAAGAGTATTGGGTGGGGGTCGAGAGGAGGAAAGGCTTTGATGATGATGCCTGCAAGGCGTGCAAGGATGATGCATCCCATAACGAGTGTGGTCTCAGAGAGACACTTGCCAGTTTACTTATGCAACACGCAATTCGCTTGTGAAAGGTAACTTACTCGTGTGGGATGACCCATCATCGCCACCAACCCAATCCGCGCTCTCTCCACTACTGCAGCTCCCGCCGCCGCCAGGCTAGCCCCCGATACGGTGACAGCGGCGGTAGTCTGCTCAGCGCCGGACAACGAGCCCGCCGAGGAGGTTTGGCTGGCGCTGGGGAGATTCCGTGAAAGACGACCGCGCCGAGGGACGTTTTGCAGGACGTTGGCGAAGGCGGAGAGGAAGGCGGACATCGCGTGGGCGGAGGGGAAGACGGGCGTGGGCGGAAGGGACGCGAAGGCATAAGGCGCGGATTCGGGAGTCCCGGAGACTCGCGTGATCGACAAAGTAGCGGCTGCACCGGCGGCGGCGGCGTCGTCCTCGGTGATATCCGAGGCTGGGGAGAAGAATTGCACGGCTTGTGCTTTCGGCTCATCGCGCACGAGCTGAGTGAAGGAGTCTGGAGCACGGTCGGCGTCAACGTCGCTGGGAGGTGCGAGAACAGCGGGTCCGGCGGAGGCGGCGTGAGGCACTGTTGAGGCGTGGCGGTTCGGCGTCGATTCCGTTGTTAGCGCAGCGGTTTTAGCCGGAGGGGAGACGAATCGGGTGGTGGTGGTGGAAGGCGGGGGGAATGCAGGAAGTTGTTGCGCGGATTGGGAGTGCGGGTAGGAGGAGCCTTGTGCAGAGGCGAAAACGGGTGAGAGCGTCCAATGCGCTCTGCTGGCGTTGATCGCCATAACCGGCTGGGCGGGACTGTAGAGATAGCAGGCAGCCATTGGCGCACGACTCCAGTCCAGTGATCAGAGACTGTGTGAACTGCAAGTGAAAACGGTGAGAAATGCAAGAGGTCGCTTCTGAAAAGACGTTTCGGCGGTGCTCTTGAAGGCTCGAGTGAGGAGGGGAGGTGGGGAAAAGTTGAAAAGCTGGGTGGGTCACACAAAGCACGAAGTACCACGCTGCACCGTACTTCAACGAACCAGACGTTGTCCACAGCACAACATAGTGGAATGGTGTGATGTCATTTTTTAGTCTGAATGGAATTTGGCCAGCTTCAGGGAAGAATAGGGAGTGAGCTGCTGAAATGATGAGCCGAGTGGGAATAAACAGTGACAAGCTGTGAAATGCCTCTTCTGGCACGTGTCCGATTCATCCACAGCAACCAATTGTTGAACTAGGAATTCGCGATTTCTTCTGCATTCAGAGCGTCGGCGCCAGGAGGCGTGAAATCAGCCAGAAAAAGGGAATCAAAGGGGAGTTGTGGAGACGTTAGGTTCCGAACATCTAATATTTGAGTGCCACGTGGAAGGTGAGCAAAAGCAGATCACGTGGGATCTGCCACGCGAGGAACCAGCACAACCACGTCAATCATCGAGCGTGCTCTCTGATGTAAATTGCGGGCGACAAGGTCTTCAACGTATAGCCCGTTACCCTTCCGTTTCTCGAGACAGAAATTGTTAAAATGAGTGCCCTAAAGGCTACGCACTCCATATACACCACAACCAGGGACTAAAAACGGGCACACAAAAGGAACTACTATCAATCATGTCAGAGACACGATATGATTGCTTCCAACAATGCACAACAACCGAAACTTCTTTATCCAAGTCACCATGGTCTCCACAATGCTGCCGCTCGTGGTTTGACACGCTTGAGTAGTGTCTAATCAGGTCCGAGGAAAACATGGGGTCTTACATGCACCCGTAGTGGTGCTAACTCGAATGACACGTGCGCCACTTCAGACGTTCAGGTTCCCGATACTGCATCTATGTAGAGTGGAAAAGCTCCACGGAAACAAGAAGTTACAGGCTGTGTCAAATTCGTACATCTACTACATCATGCTTTCTTAGTAATTATTATATACCCATTATCTCTGTAGGCGATAATACCAGAAATTCAATAGATATTCTTTAACATTCTGAAGTATGGCTATGAACCCCTTTTTTCTGGAATATAATTCTGATGGAGCATTAGCTGAATTACCCAGCGTTGTGATATGGCATTGCACGGCCAATGAAAGCCTGCAAGATGTTTTACTTCAAGCTTAGGAGTTTATGGAATACATTTAGGGGGGTGTACTCCCCTCTGATGGCTCATCGCTGTTTGACTGTCGATAATTCTCCCTCCAACGGACTGTGCATTCACACGTGACGCGTCGTCTCTCCATCCCAACTGGTCGGTTCGGTCTTACGAACGCGGTTTTGACAACCTTGTCCGAGTCGCGACGATTTTACCGGCAGTACCAAACGGGGAGGATCAGAAAGGATGGAGTGGTGATTCGTGAAGCGGCGCTAATGCGGTTCGAGTGATGCGCGATGAGAGAAGGAATTGCGACACGCGTGGAATAGGGAGATTCTGGGGGTCTGGAGGGGATGGATGTATGGATGGATGGATGG
This sequence comes from Closterium sp. Naga37s-1, assembly GCA_947471745.1. Taxonomy (NCBI): domain Eukaryota; kingdom Viridiplantae; phylum Streptophyta; class Zygnematophyceae; order Desmidiales; family Closteriaceae; genus Closterium; species Closterium sp. Naga37s-1. The sequence continues at coordinate 939,315 of CANJKZ010000430.1, forward strand.
AAAGGAAATCTTGACCATCCCCGCACAGAGTGGGTTTGGGCTGGGACTCGCAAGGGGGAAGACCATAGAGTGGGCTATCAAACATTGTGTTGCAGGATTTTGGAGTAGAAGTGGGTAGTAGGAACAGTTTACCATGACAAATTGGTTGGGGACTCCGGGGCTTTTGATTCTATGCTCGAGTCTGAGAGGCTCATGAGGTATATCATCGTCTCAAACGATAACTGACACAACTCGTAGCCAAGTAACTGTCGTCCCTATAGGTTACGGTCCCGTGCAGATCCGCTGATGTAGTCGCGTAGCAATACGGATTGATTCGAATCAGTACTTGCCAAGATGCAGTTTAGTGCGGCCGGATCTCGCGCTAAGCGGCAGGAACACTTTTCCTAGAGCTCGGAACTCTTTTCTTGTTCCTGTTTGTTACATTCTCGATCCCATAATCTGCGAATTACGCTTCTGATGGGTGCGACCGCGACAAAAGAGGCAGTCGCTGCGCACGCACCACCGTGCGATCCACTCAGTTGTCTCAATCGGAGGTGTCCGTTCGCAGAACCAACGAGCCGCGACGATTCTAATATTACGACTCGGTACGACTACGATTATGACACGTGGCGCGGTGCCCGACGACGGATCGGCTCCGGCCAAGGCGGCCGCCGAGGCGGCAGTGGCGGAAGAGGCAGCAGAGGCGGCTTAGGCGGCAAAGGCAGAAGGGGTGGGGGTAGGCGGAACGACAGCCTGGGGCCGAGGCTGTGCGATGTGGGTCGTGATGCTTTGGTGTGGCGGGACGATTCGGAGTCGTGCGTTGACCCAACGTGCTTCGGCAGGGTCTTGACGGGACCATTCACCCGCCGCCGTCCTTCGCCGCACATCAGCCGGCGCGATTCTTTCGTCGTCGGCTCGACGGACAAGGGCGCAATAGCAGGTGCGGGGAGCGGGGGCGGTGGCGCAGCCAGGCAGTCTCGGCGCAAGATTCTCGGGGACGGCAACGGATGCGAGAGGTGCGGTCTCTCCGGCTTCCATACCGCGGCAACGACTGCCACGGGAGCGCAGTCGGCGGAGAAAACGATGGGCGCAGCGATTGGCGGAAAGAAGGGCGGAGTGGTGGGCTGGAAGGTGGGCCGAGAACTGGAAGCAATCGTGCCGGAGACGGGTTTTGAGTCTGGGGGCGGAATGGCGGAGGAGAAAGCAACTCCAGGACTGAATGGTAGAGGAACTTGGCGCGGCGTTGACACGAGCAGCCAGCTGACCAATAGGAAGAGTATTATTGACGACGACCTTACTAAGCCCTGGGCGGGCCAGGGGGACGCGGGAGTTACCAGTGGGCGCAGCATAGGCCAGAGCAGCCGCGGAAGCAGCGGGAGAAGTAGCGGCAGCGGCAGCGGCATGTGCAGCAGCAGCAGTGCGCAGGACACCCCGGTCATACTCACTCGCGCCGCCTCCTCCCCCTCGCTCACCACTTGCTCTTTCCCCAATTCCTCCCCCTCCCCGCTCCCCTTTATCTCCGCCTCACCTCCGCGCTCCCCCTCGCCTTTCCCCTCTCCTCGCTGCCCTTCCCCATGCGCGCATTCCGCACGAACCCGGACTTCCCCGGAAGGGTTTTCTCCGCCGTCTCCGCCGTCCCCCCCGGGCGCGCAGCCGTCGTGTCTTGGCGCGTACCTTCTGCTGCCGAGAGCCTGCGGGCGCACGAAAAGCGCGGGGAGGCCCCCTTCAGGGGGGAGGGCGGGCGGAGCAGTGGCGGAGGCTCTCCCCCGGTGGCACGCGGGCGCGGCTGGACTTGACTCGAGGGGGGAAGGATCAGGCGGAAAGGGTCTGGCGGATGGGTGGAGGCTTGACGGGATTCAGAGAGTGGCGGGAGGCTGTTTTTCTGCGGAAAGACGAACGTTGGCGGAGGGCGGGAGTGGAGCAGAAGAACGCGGGAGAGGGGGAGGAGGTAGAAGTCCTCGGGACAGTCAGCGAGGCGAGTGGTTCGCTGGGCGACTTGTGGGTGAGAGTGTGCGATTTATGGGCGACCATGTGCGATCGCTGGGCGACAGCTGGGCAGGTCGCAGGGGTGGGAATGAGTTGAGAGCGAGCAGTCACGGAAGCGCGCAGCAGGCACAGCGACCGACCATTCCGTGCATTCCGGGCTATTCGCCGCCAATCGCGCTCACGTGTGATGCTGCCGCGACGCACCCAAAACCACCGCGCATCCCAGGGCTCTCATCGGCAGCAGAAGGTGTAGACGGTGGAGGCGGCGAAGGCGGAGGAAGAAGAGGAGGAGGAGGGAGGGGCGGAGGAAGAAGAAGAGCGAGAGGAGGTGGAGGAAGAGAGGTGAGAGGAGGAGAAGCTGTGGCAGCAGGAGGTGTGGCAACGCAAGGAGCAGTCCACTGGCCGTGGTATGAGAGGGGATGCAGCCGAGCGCTCGTACTACCTCCCTCGCCTTGCTACGGTTGTTTCTATCCGCGCTCAGATGGTGCATCTGGCTCTAGCAGTGGAGATCAATGGTCCGAATCAGCTCAGGGGCTCAGGCATGGCAGAACTGGCATGTCTGGGGAAGGGTGTGGTGCCGATGAGAACGCTTGGGAGGGCAGTGGGGAGGAGACGGATGAGGCGAGGCAGCAGGAAGAAGGGTGGGGAGAGGATGAGGGCGCGTGGGAGGCGGGGGGTGAGGAGGAGGAGGAGGAGGAGGAGGAAGCGGAAGCGGAGGAAGCAAAGGAATGGTGGATTCATCACCCTCGGCCGCAAACTCCCATGATGCTGCTAGAGTGGCAGGATCTGGTGGTGGGGGAGATGGGCGACGAGGAGAAGGAGGCTGCGGGGTTCTGGAGAAGTGGACGGGTGCTGGGTGGGGGTGCTGGTAGTGGCAGTGGATCGGGCCAGAGGAGGAGGGAAAGTGGGAGTGAATGGGGCGATGGAGCAGAGAGTTGGAGGGAAGGTAGCATGGAGTGTGACCTGGTTGAGGACAGAGGTGAGCTGCAAAGAGAGCAGTCACATGCTGCAGGGGAAGCAGCAGACATTGGTTTGCATAACAGAAACTCATGGTTGGTTGGGTCCACCCACTTGATTGGTCCGAGTTGACATGGAGCTATCATAAGAAAGGTCATCATGTGCCTGCCTGGCATAACTGTTCCTTTCTAGGTTGTACACGGCATGTGGGTGTGGTGTGCCATATGCATGGCGTAAGCTTGCTCCTGTCCCGTGGCCGTGGCCTTTATGTGGTGAAATAGCATGTAAGTAATCGAATTTGCCATCGTGAGCTTGACACTCCTGTAGCATCGTTACTTGTTGCTTGGAGACATTGGTTCGCACTTCACAGGAACCGACAAGAAAGTTCTGCACGTTCGTTCCCTTTGACAAGCAACCGATTTGTGTCGCTGGTGCCATGAATGGCAGTTGACGCGATCAGAGTAACCAACAAGTGCCTATTAACGAGAAAGCTCGGAAAACACACACACATACCACACACACGCATGCACGCACGTGTCAGTAGATTTGCACTGTGGATGCCCGATTGATCCTAGGGGGGGTTACAGGCGCGTTCGCCTGGGGGGTTATGGGCGCACAAATCCGCTACACAAACAAGCCATTTTATCCCAATGTTCTAAGTGGTTGGGATTCTGACAGCACGCAGGCACGCACACACACACACACACACACACACACAAACACACACACATGCACACACACACACACACACACACGCACGCACGCACACACATACACATACACACACACACACACACACGCATGTACGCACGCAGGCACACAGGCGCGCACACGCACACGCACGTACGCACGCACACGCACACACACACACACCCACACACACACACACATATACACACACACACACATACACACACACACGCGCGCACGCGCACGCGCACACACGCGCACACACACACACGCACACACACGCGCACACACAGACACACGCGTGCACACACACACACACACACACACACACACACACACTATACATATATGTAAGCACATATTGTTACAATTCCAAGTGGGACTTAGCGAAGGATCGCTCAGGGTTGATCGCAGAGTAGTATTGCAGCGGAAGTTTGAATCTCAGGTCAGAGTGAATGTAAATGAATGAGTTGATAATAGCATGCATACATCGAGTTTATATAAGAATACAAGGGAATACGAAAAGACCTAGACTAGCCATGTACTCTAAGGGGTACATTCCCTTATTGCAGCGAATTAAAACCGTGCGGCGCGGGAACCCGTTTCAAACCTGTTCCCGCTCTTTTCACTTCAAATGTTTCTGCCTGCATCGCTCTTGGTCAGACGGTTGCTGCGTCGCTTCGACTCTTCTGACTCCTCGACTTCGTACTCGGTAGAGTCGGCTCCTACAACATACAGGAATGCCTTCTCATGTAATTTCATATCGTAACACTCCCCTTCATTCCTGGGCGCAGGAGGAGCTGACTCGCTTGACTACTCCGGTGAGGTAAGAGCAGTGTTTGTACTGCTGACGTGACAGACGCTTGGTGAGGAAATCTGCTGCCATCTCAGTACTCGGGCAGTACGCGAGGTCAACTTTCCCCTGGTCAATTTCGTCCTTGACGAAGAAATAACGAAGCGCGATGTGCTTCGTGCGGTTCACGAAACCTGGCTTGTTCGCGATCCTGATGGCGCTCTGGTTGTCGCAGTGAAGACGAAAGGTGGGCGAAGTTGGAATTTTCGCTTCCTGTAACAGCTCCTGCAGGTACAGACCTTCGCGAACTGCTGCTGTTGCGGCGATGTATTCTGCTTCAGCTGATGACAGGGCAACCAACTCCTGCTTCTGTGAGTTCCAGGAGATTGGTCCTGTTGGTTCCTGGCGGAAAACGAAGCCGGTTCGGGACCGTCGATTTGCAGGGTTAGCGGCATGATCTGCGTCCACGTAGCCCTTGAGATTGAAGGAGGTCGTCGTCAGCGTGGAGTAGGAGAGCCCGATGTCAGGTGTGGAAATGAAGTACTGCAGGGCGCGCTCCAGGTCCAGCTGGTTCTCAGCTACTGGCTTGCGGGAGTACTGTGCCAGTTGGCTAGCGATGTACGAAAGGTCGGGTCGGCAGGTGACAGAGGTGAATAGCAGGCACCCCAATTTCTGCTGGTACATTTGGAGTCCTGCAGGTGAAAGAGGTTTGTTGTCCGGTTTGTGGTTGGCGCTGGGGTTACGGTAGGGAGTTGAGAGTGGTGCGGGCGAGATGTTGAAGCGTTCCCCCAGCTGCTCTGCGTACTTGGAGGCTGACAGGTGGATTGCTTCTGGCGCGTAGGTGATGTTCAGCCCCAGAAACTGCTTCACTCTGTGGTTGATGGTGATGTCAACGCGCTGCGCCAGGTTCTCCTCAAACTGGTGAAGGAGTTTGTTGCAGGTACCCGTGTACAGCAGGTCGTCAACGTAAACTGTCAGGAGGATGTAGTTGCCACTGAAGTGAAGGCGGTACATTCCCGGGTCGTGCGGCAGCTGCTTGAAGCCGATCTCCAGAAGGATTTTGTGGAGGTGCTGCTGCCAGAGGCGAGGCGCCTGTTTTATCCCGTACAGGGATTTCTTGAGTTGACAGACTCTGGGGTCTCCTTCTCCGTAGGTGTGTGGCTGCTCCACGAAGATGGTTGCATCCACTAACGCGTATAAGAATGCGTTCTTCACGTCGATCTGCCGCAGTGGCAGGTGCTTAGCGGCGGCTATGGCGAGTAGGATTCTGACGGAGGTGTGACGGCTGACGGGAGCGAAGGTTTGGTCGAAGTCGATGCCGTGGCGCTGATCGTACCCACGTACGACCCAGCGTGCCTTGAATCGCTCGATGGTGCCATCAGCGTTAGTCTTCAGGCGAAAGACCCATTTTCCGCTGAGTACCCTCCTCCCCTTCACTGCTGCACGATCGACCAGGACCCATGTGTCTCGAGACTCCAGCGCTTGTAGCTCCGCATCCATCGCGGCACGCCACTCCTTGGCGTGAGGGCCGGTCAGGGCCTGGCGAGGATTCTTGGGCTCCACGGCGCGCGCGAGAGTAGTGACTGACGTATACAGGCCGAGAAGTTGTAGGCCGGACACATTGGTGGAGTCTGTGGTGGTGGTGACTTCTACCACGTCGTCGTCTCCGCTCTCGTAGCCGGGCGCTGTGGTGCTTGGCTCAGCTTGGCGCCGTGACGGCCTTGGCGCGGGAGCATCGTCACTGTCATCGTCGTCGTCGTCGGCACGGGGGCGAGGCGGGACACTGGAGTGCTCGTCGGTATCATCGTGGTCCAGTGCTGCTGCTGCCGCTTCATCTTCTGGGGACGCGAAGCTGCGACCGCTGTTGACGTAGCCACGTGCTTCGTTGCGACGTCCGTCCTCGATCCACTGCTTCAAGGTGAGCCGCTCGTAGAAGAGAATATCACGTGCGGGAACAACCTCCTTGTTGTCAATGTCGAGAATGAGCCAGCCTTTGTGCTCGTGACTGAGCCCCAAATGAATTCCCCAGCGCGCGCGATGAGCGAACTTGCCAATTGTGGCTGAGGTCGGCCTGTACTGCACCATACACCCCCAAACCCTCAGCATGGAGGGGTCTCCCCTTGAGCCGGTCCACTTCATGTGAGGGGATAGGTTGTCCCTATTGGCGGTGGTGGAGAGGAGGTTGTGCAGGCGCACCGCGTGGTTCATGGCGTAGGGCCAAAGCTTCTTCGGCAGGCCGGACTGGTTCATGAGGGCGCGGACTTTTGTCATGAGGGTGCGATTAACCCTCTCTGCGACGCCTTGCTGTTGGTGAGCGTAGGGGAGAGAGATCTCATGCTTGATCCCCTTCTCGGTGAGAACACTCTCCAGTTCGTTGCTGCGAAATTCCTTGGCCCCGTCACTCTGCCAGATCTTTAGCTTCCTCCCCGATTGTCGTTGCGCATGTGCGAGCCAGATGCGGAGGACCTCTGGAGCCTTCGAGCGAGCATCAACGTTGGCAATCCAGACGTGGCGTGAGTAGGCGTCGATGAATGTGAGCGTGTATTTTTCACCATTGATGCCGTCGCAGGTGAGCACGATGAAGTCGCTGTACACCTTCTCCAGCTTCTTGTAGCGATTGGTGCTTGGTTCTAGAGATGGGTAGGCGCTGTGAGTGAGGGCAACTGTGGGGCAAACGGTGCAGGTGATTGGGCGTGAGGTGGTGTGTGGTTCTGTGCCATCGGGGCGCAGCAATGCTCCCGGGGGAAAAACCTTGGCGCGGAGACAGTTAGTAAGTGTCTGACGCGAGGGGTGGCCGAGTCGTTGATGCCAGAGGTCGTCTTCGGCGCGAATGCTGGAGGTGCGCATGTAGCGTGCGTGTTGTTCTGCTACTTCCGTCTCCGTTTCTTGCGGAATCTGGAGTGGGGGTTCTTCCTCTTCTCCTGGTTCTGCTTCGTTGTCCGGCTCCTCTGCTCCCGTCGTTGCCTCCCCTTCTGCAGGTGCCGTCGTGAGATAGAGTGCGAGAATTTCGCGATCGGGGATAATGTTGAGCGGAGTCGTCGTGCCTTCGATGAAGCGGGCAAATGGGTCTGGGCGTGAGGTTGGCCCAAGAGAGTCACGCGGGGGAGTTGGTGGCACGTTCCCCTCCTCAATCTCTGACCAGGAGCTGGTCCAGCGCCATGGTGGTGAGCTTGGGGGAGAGTGAGTGCGCGGGGGCCTTCCGAGCGGAACAGCGACTCGTGGGGATTGTTCTCCGCGCTCAGCCTTCATTTCCCGTTCTATCTCTTCTTCTTCTTCTTTGGTGAGCGGAGCATCCGCGTATTCGTCTCCCCATCCGCCGGTGTCGCCCCATCCGCCTGTGTTGCCCCATCCGCCTCTGTTCACTGTGTCGGATGCGCCGGTTGCGGATCCCCATGTTGCACCTTCCTCTGGTATGTAGTCATCGTCTCCCCATGCACCTCGTCGTGCCGACTCCTCGTCCCATCCGGCCGCGACGCGCTCTTCATACAGCTTTTGTTTCTTTTCTGCCTCTGCTTGATTTTCCTCCTCCTTGACGCTCAGCTCTTCTTTTGCGTCAGGGTCCTTCCACCCTTTGTCGATCTCCTTGCGGTAGATGTCGCGGGTGTATGGGCGTGGGCGTCCTTCCTCGTCGAAGGTTCCAGTGTTTGCCTCTGGGATCCATCGGAGGGTTTCTGTGCGGGGCGTTGGGCGTGCTTGTCGCCGTTGACCAAGCCGTTCGTTTTCTTCGCCGAAGATGCGGTGAGTAGTCACGGCGAGTTCCATCTCGGTCATGCCCGTAGGTTCTGCCTCGGCGCTTTCCGCTTCCTGAATTGCCGCATAATCTCTCTTCACTTGTTCTGTGCGGCTTGCCGTGGGTGTGTGGCAGGTGGTGCAGAGACCGTTGATGTCGGGCTCGTGGAGGTTGATCTCACGGGGATGAGGGCTGCGGCGAATCCACGGCCTTCCGTCTGGGTGCTGCCATGACTCTTTGTTCATGTAGGGGAAGTCGAGGGGGACGAGATACACGAGCTCGTCGGATGAGGCCTGACAGCTCGGAATGTCGAAGTCCAGAACGTAGATGCCGTTGATCGAGCGAGCTCGTCCCAGGTATTTGTGCAATTCGGGGGGTGTGTCCGGAGGAGCAAAGGTGAGGATGAGATCGCGCGTATCGGGATCCGTGGCGAGCATGACCCCGCAGTCTCGGAGTTGCCCTGCTGATAGTAGGTTGAATCGGAGATCCGGGACGTAGAGCACGTCGTTGAACGAAATGTGTGTGTTACTGTCCCGTGCTTGCAGGACCACGATCCCTTGCGCGTTTGCGCGCAGCTGTTTGTTGTTTGCGACGGTGACGCGGGTGGCGGGGGCGCGGCTGAGGTTCGAGACGTATCGCACAGACCCCACCATGTGCTGTCCGCAACAGCTGTCCAAGTACCAGGTGTTGTAGTTGTCAGTGTCATTGTTGTGCAGGAGTAGGGCGAGCCGCGGAGTCACCAGTGTCGCCTTGTAGTTTCTGTGAAAGGATGGGTCTTCGTCTTCTTTCCATCCCACGGGTACGTAGTGCTGGTTGTCATGAGGCGGGCTTTCCCGCAGTGTCATTGGCTGATGCCAATCTTGCTCGTCTTCGTCATAGCCGTAGTCGTGATCTTCTGTGAGAGGGTTGTTCCACCCATCTTCAGGTTGCATGAGCTCACCGCGAAGTTCGTCCTCTTCGTCTGGCTCTGCTGCGCGAGGGCGACGCCTTGCCGCCATGTTCGCAATCACGTTTCTAGGAGCTCCTGCTTGAGGTCCTTGTCTTTGCTGTTGTTGGTGCTGTGCAGGGGGGCGAAAGTTTTGATGCTGGGGCTGAGAATGACGAGCGTCTTGTCGGCCGACCCAATTGTTGTGGTGAGTAGAATTTGGGTGGCGATAGCTGGATCGGGATTTGCATCGATCCGTTGAGTGTCCGAAGACCTTGCATATTTTGCAATAGTGGCGCCTTGGTTGTCGTCGCTCTTCACGGTTGTCTGCGTAGAAGGCGAGGCGCTCTCGCCGCGGCGCGGAGCTTGTTCTGCTCGAGTCCATGTCCTGCTGTTCAGTCAGGAGAGCGGCGCATAGCGCGGCTTCAGAGATGATTCCGCGTTGTCGGAGTAGCGCTTTGCAGGGCTTGTACTCTGGCCCGAGTCCTTGGAGGACTATATTGACGAAAATCTCTTCTGAGATTGCGCTCCCATGCTTCGTGATCTGGTCACGGATGTTCCGACAGCGGTTAATGTAAGAATTTGCCTTCTCCCCGTGCCCCATCTTTGTCTCCATGAGTTGCTGCAGAAGCCTGCTGGCGGTGACCGAATCCTTCGGCTGATAAACGTCAACGAGGTGCTTCCAAGCTTCCAAGGCTGGAGCGGCGCTCTCTTTGTAGGAGCGAATGCTGAGTTGTTCCGCAGGCGTCATGTTGCGTAGCAGCACACTGTATGCCATGAGGGACTCGCTGTAGTACTGAGCCCTGGCGTCCTCGGTGTTTTCCACCGGTTTAGAGTAGCAGCCGTCGAAGTAATGGTAGACCTGCGCTGTCTGTAGGAGGAGCTCAAGCTCGAAACTCCATGTATAGAAATCTTTGCCGTCAAAAGCGGCAGTAGATTTGATATTTGAAACGCTTAGAAAGCGTGCTTGCGCAGAATTGATAACTTCATCACTTGGACGGGGGGCAGTTGTTGTTGATTTGTCTGTGTCGAGGGAGAAGGTGTGCGCGGCGGTATCGCGGCTTTTCGTAGCCGGTTGTCCAGGTTGAGCTGGTTGGGAAGAGGTTCCCGCATCGCCTTTTCGCAGTTCTTGGAGTTCGTTCTCCATAGTAGAGTGTCGAGCGAATAGCTGCTCGAGTGCGGCAGTGCCGATCGTAGTTGTCGCCTCATTTGTCGCAGCCGGGTTGGTTTGTCCTCCAGCCGTTAGATTTGCTTGGCCTCCGGATCCTCCGGCCATCTTGGTCTTGGAGCGTGTGCCGCTCGCCAGATCTTGGTTCGGCGAATTTCACGGAAGTGAAGTTGCGAAGAATCCCCGAGTAGCTCTCATACCATGTTACAATCCCAAGCGGGACTTAGCGAAGGATCGCTCAGGGTTGATCTCAGAGTAGTATTGCAGCGGAAGTTTGAATCTCAGGTCAGAGTGAATCAGGCCCTCAGATTCACTTTTAGGGTCGTCAACCCATCAGGGTCCCCCTGTGTGTAAACTCTGATTGACAGTGTTCCAAAAAAAAAAAGCCTGAAATGACAGTGTTGCGTTTGTAAAAAGCCTGATGCATCAGTGTTCCACTAGTAAAAAGGCTGTCACTAACGCGTCGCAGGTGATGGCAACGGGGCAGGATCCTTGGCAGCCCTCCAGCACCACATGGTGGCCAAGTTCGGATTGGCCAAGACTGACTGCTGCAGCGAAACGGCCCAATGGTGTGAGGCGCCGCGCCAACAAAACACCTCTGAACGTGAACCATAGGCAGAATTTCACTGGTTGGCCTCGCCACGGGGTGCTTACACCTGGGGAATCTGAGATTCCCTGTAATTGCAGTCAAATCCACACGGCACAGGTAAGAATCGCTTTCAGTGTTGGTTTCGTTACAACGTTGTGGCATCAATGTACTAGGGGGGAAAAGTCTGAAATTTCAGTGTGGCCTAACAAGAAAGGCTGAAAGATCAGTCCCTCAAAATTCTCAACACTGACTTTTCAGGGTAGGTAAAAAAAGGACTGCCAAAATCAGGAATTTCAGGGTTTTTTCCTGATATCTGAGGCCCTGGAGTGAATGTAAATGACTGAGTTGATAATAGCATGCATACATCGAGTTTATATAAGAATACAAGGTAATACGAAAAGACCTAGACTAGCCATGTACTCTAAGAGCGTGTTCCTACAGCCTCATATCAGGAAACCTCGTATCAATAATGCTGTTTTTCCCTGGTAAAACTAGCGAGAGGTTTTGGGTTTAGGGAAATTTTCAGTGTGAGCCTGATACGAGGTTGAATTGATACGAGGATAGGAACACGCTCTAAGGGGTACATTCCCTTATTGCAGCGAATTAAAACCGTGCGGTGCGGGAACCCGTTTCAAATCTGTTCCCGCTCTTTTCACTTCAAATGTTTCTGCCTGCATCGCTCTTGGTCAGACGGTTGCTGCGTCGCTTCGACTCTTCTGACTCCTCGACTTCGTACTCGGTAGAGTCGGCTCCTACAGCATACAGGAATGCCTTCTCATGTAATTTCATATCGTAACACATATGTACAGATTGAAAGCAAATCATAACCTGGAGACGTCACTGATTGTTAACTCAAAAGTATATCACAGTTTTTAGTGTATCTGTTGATTATTTGATTAGAAAGTGGTTGTCAAACGTACTTGGAGTGGACGTGTTGGATACTAAGGAAGTGTGAGAAAACTCAACTACATTTCTGCTGATTTGAGTGGTATTCATAGAGAGGCTGTTCTTAGTGCGGATTGACAATTTCTTGCTTCTCCCTTGTCACTGTCCGTATCACTTTCCAAGCTTCCCGCCATGGCTCGGAACCAAAGGGCAATGGTTTGGCGGCTAGGAAGTCCGGCATTCAAGCTGAGCACGCCAGAACCGAGCGAGCACGTTCGGGAACCCAAAAGCACGGGAACAAAAAATGTTCAGATGTAGACCCAAGCCACGTACCGCTTCAGCGGGAGGGGATTCGAAATTTTCGGCTGCTGGAGAGCTTTCCTTCACACAACCCATGCCTTCTCCTGCTTTACCGGAGTTTCGTGGGCGTCGCGGCGTTTTCGTGAAATTGGGCAAACATCGTAGACCCCGATCGTGAGCACGACCAACCGTTGCGCCCCACACCAACAGTCCAAACCAGGGCTCGTTGTTCGCCTTGGTGGAGCAAGTGAGTCCAGCACCACCCCTGTTTGTTTCCACCTCCGCAGCGCGCTCCACGCGTCGCTGTTCATTTGCTCGTTTGCCACTGTCCCCTTGATCGAAATTCAACAATATCTAGGTTGCAACTGACATCATAAAAACCAACCAGCAGCCCCACTTTTCTCCATCACAATTTCATCGCTCTCCTTCACTGAAGCATCAGCCAGCTCGTCTCTCGCAGCCTCCACACGCGGTCATCATCAGTCGCCCTTCCAGTCTCATCACCCTTACTCAAATCACAGCAGCAGTTTTCGCAGCTGTACTGAGCAATTCGCAAGGCATCGTTCCGCGAGCCATCGCAAAGAGATGGCTGTCGCACTCCACAACTCCAACATGAGCCGCGCAATCTTCCTGGCGCCCCTTCTCGTGGTGCTCGTCCTGCTTGCGGGGTGTGCAGCAGCAGCCGCGTCGCAGCAATCCAGCGTACGTTTGCTGCCTCTCACATCCAAGCACCGTGTTTGCATACTCGTTTAGGTCGAAGAACCACCGTAACACTCGACACCAACTTCAAGTTGAAGCAAACAGCCTCGTTCCGAAGACGTCGTCCGCTTTTGCTCACATCCCGCTCTTGTTTCTTCTCCTACTCTTCCTTTCTCTGCTCTTATATTGCAGCGGCTGCGAGGGAGGTCGTTGGCGGCTTTCAATGCCCTGGAAAAGAACTCAACACGGGTAAGCTGTCCTTCACACCCGAAAGCACCTCCTCATCGCTCATGACAATTACGACTCGATGAATCTTCTTCGTCGTCCGCTTGTTGCGATCCAAAGCCATCTGCCTCCACCTCGCTTTTGGTTCCACCTCTATCCGCTTTTCCTTTCGGCCCCCTCTAACGTGGGTGATTTTCCTGTACGTCTTTGCAGCCGGTCAAAACCCCTCTCGACGACATGAAAGAGAAGGGCGAGGGGTCAGGAAGCAACGGGAACGGCGGGGGAGCTTCCAACCACGACCAAGAAGCAGACGACGAGGCTGACGCATCGTCAAGCGTTGACGACACCAACGAGGGCGAAAACGATTCCGACTCGTCGTCCCAGGACGACACGACTCTCGACGACTCGCACGCCCAATCCAGCCAGCCCACGCCGCAGCCCCCGCCGTCCGAGGGTTGCCCCACGACCCCTGACGTATGCAGCTTCGTGTTCAAGGGCTACGAGGACTCGATCCCCGTGTTCCCGCTTCCCAAGACCGCCGACTCCCCGATCGGCACCACCATTGAAGGCAACGTGAAGGGCAGCTCGATCGTCGTGCGCACGCTCAACTCGCGCGACGCGCAGTACCCGTGCACGAAGAAGACCGGCTTGGAGAAGCTCAAGGACCAGTTCTACGCCGTCAACGATGTGAGCCTACTACCTGCATGTTGCAGCAGCTGTTGTTCTGCGGTTGTTTTCCTGATTCCTCTCCTCGTGTGCTCGCCTCTCCTCACTCAGTTTTCTGCGGTTGTTTTCCTGATTCCTCTCCTCTTACCGCTCATTTTCTTTTCTCATCCCTCCTCTCCTTTCTCGCTCACCCCTAAACCCGTTGCGCTGCTCCAGGTGATCCAAGTGCGCACCATCCAGTCCGACGAGGACAGGAAAAAGCTGAGCGGGGAGATCGTCAGGGTGCAAATCTCGGGCGCGGCCATCGACGTGTTCAACCAGCTCTTCAACCTCAACCCCGGCGATGGCTCCACGTCCTTCCCCGAGGAGAAGCGCTGCGTCGTCTTCCAAGTCGAATAGACCAGCCGCGTCCGCGCGTTACATGATAATTTATTAATACTGGCGCTGCAAGGAGCGGGCTGGCTGAGCACCGGCCACGCCACCATTTATGGCGGGGAGTAGGATGTGGGTTATAGAGCCGAGGATCCTACTCTGATACCTGTCCCCCAATGGTGTGTTATACATGCCGGGTGGTAGTGGCGAACTTCTAGCAACAGTAGGCTCATCTAGTAGAGAGCGTAGCTACTAATAGGAATATGGTAGTTACCTGTAGGCTAGGCTAGGCATGAGACCTCATCCATGAGTCTAAATTCATTTTTCCGAATAATAAAGCTTTGCAGCCAATAAATTTAATTTTGTCTGGTCATCTTGAGTCATTGACTGCGTGATGGTTCTATCGGTCAATCAAGGCTGCGTCCTCTTTCAGACTACTAGTCTTTGTTGCACTGGTCTGTTGTACTACTTCCCACGATGTGAGGAAAAACACATGCTACCTTGTGAGTATAGTAGATCATATGAGTATATCTTCTTGCAGTATATCTTTGTTGCACTCGTCTGTTTTCTCCGTGCCTTCAGTGTGGAGTTCACGTAGGAGTATGTCTTCTTGATCAGCAAAAGTAGAACATACCGTATGATGTTATTACACTGTACCACCAGCTTCTGTCGAACATGCGAGATCATGCGACTTGCACAGGCCAGTGCCACCACCGCACCGCCACCAGCCACCTCTTCTGTTCCCTGCCCACGCGTCGGGATTTTGTAACCAGACAGCAAATGCCACTTTCGTCTTCCACTGAAACGCTAATCCTGTTACCACAACTCAGGGTTGTTGCTCTTTTTTTTGCCCGTGGCGAGTTTCAACGAGCAATTGTTCCCACCCTGAAAGCGAGTGTGCCGCAATGAGTACAGTAAAAAAATCACAAAAATTTGGGTCTTAGATAATTGTTTAGATATTTAGTGTACATAACATAGAGCAGCTTTTGAAGGCGCGTAACTTTTTCACTTTCCATCGTCCGGACGGAGGCCCCGTCCGGACTTTTGTCGGGTTACTTATTTCGCCAGAATTCGTTGGGAAATTCGCAAGACCTCCTGCGACGTCGCTACCGTCACACCGTCCGAACGGCATTTCGGACCGTTCGTTTCGGCTGTGCTATCATTGGCGCGCGAAGTGGGTGATAACCACAACCAATACCGCGTCGCGGACGTTTTGTGGCGAAGTTTGCGAGTGTTGTACGAATTTGTAATGCGTGTTACGTTTCGTAGTGAAATTTATTTTCCGGAAGTGCAAAAAAGTTTCACATTTGTGGTCCGGACGGGCAGTCGTCCGGACCTGATTCCCAAACGTTCGGACGGAGCTCCGTCCGGCCGGTTTGGGGGTTCCGTCCGAACATTTGACGAAAACAGAAAAATTTACACGCCCTAATGAAACGCTTGTGACCGTGCTTTCAGATCTTTTCACCACCCACCACTCCCAAATTTGTCCGCAGTGAGTAGGCTTGCTAACATCTTCCACAACCATCGCTTCGCGTCATCGTCAATCCGCTTCGCGCATTATTATGGCACTTGGAGGAGTTATAGATCTCAGGGCAATCCATAGGCCGCTGTGCTTTGTATGAACACTTGTGCAAGTGTCATTCGGCAGACCGTAGACGCATCATGGCTGGAGGTGATCGAACGGCTGAATCTACTCCCGTTACTCTTCTTCCCGAGTCCAGCGGCGGCGGGGATACCAGCAACCCTTCAACACCCGCCTCCTCCGCGAACGCCGCCGCAACCTTCGGCGTGCCTCTCTCCTCGCTGCGCTTGCCCGGCCTCCAGTCCCTGATTCTGCTCTCCGTCGTCGCGTACGCTGCCGTGATTGGTTTCTCGCTCTCCGTGTCGCTTAATCTCCCCGCCACTACCGCACAGCTCGAAGCGCCCAGCGGCAGCCACGTGGGCGTTTCGAGCGCCGATAGCGACGGCACTGGCGCACGCGTGAATCGCGGAGGAAATTCGATTACCATTGGTGAAATCCTCCGCGAACCATGGCGGTTGATCTTCCCCGGTGAGGGCGGGGCAGGCCCGTTCAATCCACGGCTGGTTTCTGAGCGGACGGATAGCCCGGGAGAGGGGGGCAGGCGGTGGGGGAAGGCGGGCGCGCAAGACCGCACATTCGTGCTTGGGGGGGGCCAGGGGGAAGCGGAGAAGACGGGGGAAGGGGGAGATGCGGACGACGCGGATGGCGCGGGGGGGGCGCGGGAAGGGGGGAGGCATGCGGTGGGGGGGGAAGCGGGAGAGGACGCAGACTGGAGCGACGAGAAGGGGCTGTTGCAGCAGTTGATGTCACTGGCGGAAGATGACAGTGAGCGGGGCGGGCGGGAGGGGGAGATGGCGGACGAGGCGGAGGGGGACGGGGAGGAGGAGCGATGGCGCGGCAAGGAGGAGGAGGCGAGGGAGAAGGAGAGTGAGCTGGAGCCGCTGAAAGTGTTCCTGCTGCCTCTCACCCGGGAATACAACTTTGGCATGCTGCAGGTAAGGCTCGACTCGACTATGTGTTGCTGATGCCTCCCACTCTCCTCATATCCCTCCCAACCCAACGTCTAGTCATTCTCTGCCTTGCCGTGCCTTCTCTCCCACAAGCTTGCTCACACATCCACGCTCTCCCCCACCCCACCTCCTCCCCTCCTTCCGCCCGCCCTTCCCTCCCTTCTTTACCAGCAATTCGCGGATCAGGGACACTGGCACAACATCTTCCTGCCACGTGGCATGCCTGCGTCATGGCTGGCTGTTGCTCCCTCTACACCCTCCTCCCCCTCTTCCCCTTCCTCCCCCTCGTCCTCCTCCTCCTCTTCTTCCTCCCCGTCCTCCCCCTCTTCCTCTTCCTCCCCTTCCTCCACATCATCGCGCATCGCTGCTTTGGCATCCGCCCCCCTCTCGCCCTCTGTCTCCTCCCCTCCTCCCCCTTGGCCCTCCGCATCGGATTCTCCCAATGACGTGCCTCTTCTTCTCACTCCCCTCAACACTCTCACCGTCATGCGACCTGCTGCTCCTGCTGCTGATGCTTATGGCGCTGATGGTGCTGCTGATGCTGGTGGTGCTGATGGTGCTGATGGTGCTGATGGTGCTGATGGTGCTGATGGTGCTGATGGTGCTGATGGTGCTGGTGGTGCTGGTGGTGCTGGTGGTGGCAACAGCGGGGTGGCAACTTCAGCTGTGGGTGCGGTAGGGGTTGTGAATGAGTCAGGGGATAACAGCGAGAGGAGTATCGAGGAGGAGGGGGAAGAGAAGGAGGAGAAGGAGGGGGGTGAGAAGAATGAGAAGGAGGAGAAGGAGGAGGAGGAGGAAGAAGGGGAAGAAGGGGGACGAGAAGCAGTAAGGAGAAGGTTGCTGGGTGAAGGACTGGATGGGAGAGCATCAGGGGCCGTGGGCATAGCGGTAGCATCAGCAGGCGGTACAGGGGGTACAACTCAGGAGGGAGAAGAGAGCGTGCTAAATGACGCCAGACTTGTGATGGACCAGAAAGCAGGGAGCGGAATAATAGCAGCAGCAGCAACAGCCACAGCAGCAGCCACAGGGGGAGCAGCAGCAGCAGCAGCAGCGGGCAGAGGCGATGGTAGTGGTGGGGCGAATGCTGCTGGCGGGGGTGCAGGGAGTGCAATCATTGACTTGGGCCCGTGGGTGCGTGGTGGCAGCACGGCCAGCATTGCACGCTACTCTGACATGCCTTATGAGCTGCAGCACAGCGCAGAGTACTGGCTCACTCTCTCGCTCCTCACAGGCACGCTCCCTCCCTCGCCCCTCTCGCCCCTCTCCCCTTTCCCCTCTCTTCTCTTTCTTCCCTCTATCCCCTCTCTCCTCTCCCCTCTCTCTCTCCTCTCTTCCCAATACTCCTTGATTTTCATTCCTTGTCCGCACACAACCCCCCACGCTCCCCATTCCATGGTTCTATGGCCCATGCATGCCTGCTCATGCTCATGCTCATGCTCATGTGCGTGTGTCATGCCTGCTGCCTGCCTGCCTGCCTGCCCGCCTGCCTGCCTGCGTGCCTGCCTTCCTTCTCTGCGTGCCTGCGTGCCTGCCTGCCTGTGTACATGTGCGTGCAGGTGTACCGAGTGTGGAGGTGGTGGGGGAGGAGCAGCAGGCAGACGTGGTGTTTGTGCACTTCTTCTCCTCGCTCGCACTCCTGCACACCTCACTCAACCACTCCTCCTGGGCGCACTTCAAGTGAGCCTCTTCCACGTATGATGACCAGACCAGCCGTGCTTCCGGTCTCCATGCCTTCATGCCCATCCCCATTCGCCCCTCCTGCCTGCCGCACGCCCCATCAAAAGCATCGCCTCGGCTGACACGGGCTACAGCAACAATAATAATGCATCTCCTTCTTGCCATGCCATCCAAGCTCGCACTCCCACTCCCACCTGCACGCCCTCACTGCAAACCCCCTCCTTGCCCAGCGCCCTGCAAGATCGGCTGCGTCGCGGCATCACAGGCAGCAGCGCGTGGGTGAGGCACGGCGGACGCGGCTTTGAGTTGTGAGACGTGTTTAGAGACGTGCTAAGGCGTGCTTTGGGACGTCTCAAATCCCACTGCCACCCCTCCTTGCCCAGCGCCCTACAGGAGAGGCTGTACCGTGGCATCACAGGCAGCAGCGTGTGGGTGAGGCAGGTTGGGCGCGGCTTTGCGTTATGGGACGTGTTTTGGGACGTCTCAAATCCCACTGCGACCACCCCCCCCCTCCTTGCCCAGCGCCCTGCAGGAGCGGTTGTACCATGGCATCACAGGCAGCAGCGCGTGGGTGCGGCGGGGCGGGCGCGGCTTTGTGTTCCCTGCAGGGCACCCTCTCAGCCTGGACCCCATCGTGCACCGCCTCTCACACGCCACCTTCCTCGCCGCTGATTTCTGCTTCCAGCCTTACCAGGTGCGCACTGCACTGCACTGCACCGCACTGCACTGCACCGCACTGCACTCTGCGCCTGCCGTTTGCTCTCTGCTGCACCGCTCCGCTCCACTGCCCTGCCCCACCTTTGCCCTGCCCTGCACTGCCCTGCCCTGCCTTGACCTGCACTGCCCTGCCCTGCCCTGCCTTGACCTGCACTGCCCTGCCCTGCCCTGCCTTGACCTGCACTGCCCTGTCCTGCCCTCCGTCTCCTCCTCCCATGCCTCCACCACTTCACACCGTGCTGCGTGTGGCCGTCCCTTCACCCCTGCCCGCACGGCAGGTGATGAGGAGCAGCAAGGATGTGATAGTGCCGTACGTGCCAGTGGTGAGCGGGTACTAGGAGGACCTGGGGGGACTTCACGGTGCTGAACGTGCCTGCACTTCCGCCCTTTGCCACAAAAGCCCTTGCTGGCACGGCAGGTGATGAGGGGCAGCAAGGATGTGGTAGTGCCGTACGTGCCAGTGGTGGGCGGGTACACGGAGGACCCGGGGGACTTCACCTGCCGCCCCAGACTCCTTTTCTTCCAAAGCCACCTCCTCCTGCACATCCACCCGTGCCCGCACGGCAGGTGATGAGGAGCAGCAAGGATGTGGTAGTGCCGTACGTGCCAGTGGTGAGCGAGTACAAGGACGACCCGGGGGACTTCACCCGCCGCCGCACACTCCTTTTCTTCCAGAGCCATCTCCTAGCTCGCTCCCATGTATGTTCTGGCTCCAAGCCTTGGAGTGGCTCTGCTCTCGGGGGCTCGTGCATGGTTTGGTTTGTTTTGTTTTGTGAGTCGTGTTTTAAGTCGACTCAAAACTCGGGGGCTCGTGTGTGGTTTGGTTTGGTTTGTTTTGTTTTGTTTCACCGTGCAGGCTCACTGTGTTTTTCTTGTACCATGTGGTTGTTTCATTCGTCGTGCCATTCCCTGTATTGTGACAGGGCAGGGCACAGGTGCATGCATCCCACAGAGAAGGTTCCTGCATTGCACAGCATTGTCAACAGGCCATGCCACAATCGCCCTTGAGTGTGATCACACACGTCTCTCCTCCTCCTCCATTCCCCTCCCACACTATGTAACATCTACACGCACACACGCACACACGCACACACGCACACACGCACACACGCACACACGCACACATGCACACACGCACACACGCACACATGCACACACGCACACACGCACACACGCACACACACACACACACGCACACACGCATGCATGCGGGCATTCACCCGAATCCACATCCCCTTGACCTCAAGCACTCCCTCTCCCGTCCGCCCCTTCGCTCTGCCTCACTCCTTCATCTCCTCCCTCTCCTCCCTTCCCCGTCTCCCCGTCACCTGGTATCCCCCAGGGCTACTGGCTGAGGCAGCGGGTGCACGAGGTGCTGGCGGGGGAGGCAGCAGTGACGTTCACGGCAGTGGCGGTGTTCAACGAGCAGGCGAGGGCGTCCAACCAGGCGCTCATGCGCTCCTCCAAGTACTGCCTCGTGCTTGAAGGTGCGCCCACATGCCTTGCCATGCCGTGCCGTTCCGTGCCGTTCCGTGCCGTGCCGTGCCGTGCTGTGCCATGTTGTCAGAGCCGGGTGTTTCTGCCACTTCGTCAGCTGCTGTTGTTGTTGCTGGCTCTGCTGCTGCCCCTGCTGCTGCTGCTGCTGCTGGCTGCAATACCAGCATTTTTCCCCTCCTAACTAACAGCACACCCTCTTCTATCATTGCCCACTCCCACCACCCACCACCCCACCAGGCGACACGTCCTCGTCGGGTCGGCTGTTTGACGCGGTGGTGAGTGGGTGTGTGCCGGTGATAGTGTCAGACGCCCTTGACCCGCCCTTTGAGGACCGCCTCGACTACACGCGCTTCTCCCTGCCCGTGCCCGCCGTGCTGGCCGCCCGTCGAGGCTTCCTGGTGCGCTATCTCAGGCAACGAACTGCCGCTGAGTGGCACTCGCTGTGGCTGCAGCTGCGCAACGTAAGCACAAGCACCCTCTTGTTTGTTTCTGCTTGTGTGTGCGCGAGTGTGTGTGATTTTTTCTTCTCTGTGTCTCTCTTTCTGCTTTTCTTCCGTACCTCTGCATACCGTATTGACTTTGGATGCCTAACTTTTCTCACTTGCTGCATGTATTAGGTTCGCAAGCACTTCATTTTCGGAAGCCCTGACCGTGCCTGGAGCCCGGAGAATCTCATATGGCAAGGCGTGCGCGCGAAGGTCCACAACCTCACATTCACCCAGAACCGCCGCAGGCGAATCCAGCGGCTTAGGTCGATACTGCAAGAGAATAAAGTGTCTGTATCTGCTTTGATGGATCGCCCTCGCGGGAACTTCGCAAATAAATGAACAAGTTATGGAATAAATGGGGAAGCTTCGGGGCCTGCCTGTTAGCACAACACATCCATTCCCATGTGAAGGATGTGATGATGTGGTGGTAACTGGTGCGTGTTGGAAAAGTGGACACTGCTGCAAGCCGCATCCGCTTATTTGCTGAGCATTCATTAAAGTGGTTTGTTGCAATGTTTGTTTTAGGCAAGATTGCTTTGGGTTGTGGTTGCTCACTTTGGCTTATTCCCTTCTTGAATGGTTGCTTAAATTGAAGTACCGTGAAGTACCGCACCACTCCATATCACAGGTAGAGTAATGAATGCAACTTGGAAGAGACTAGGGGTAGTCTGATCTACTTTTGCGGACTGAGTGGTGTTGGGCTGAGAAAAAGCCCTTAGGAACTTTGCAGGACTAAACTCTGGGTAGGAACAATGTAATAGCGGAAGCGTTTAATGATGAGCCTATGAACCACGTTGCGCTGGTATGTGAGGGCGAAGTAGATTGATTAATAAAAGAGATACAAGGCTTTTATAAGAATACAAGGAATATGAAAAGATGCAACTAATAACTGTTTTACTGTTTGCTGTTGCGGTTCGATACAGAAACGACTCGGGCAACTGCTCGATAACGAGTCAGTTGTTTGTCCTTGCTGTCGCGCTGTACTTGTCAGGTCAAAGGTCGCTGACCTTTGACTTTCGCGTAACCTCCAGCAGTTGCTCAACCTCCGAGGGTTGACTCGCTGATGCTTCGCTGCGTTTCGCTTCGTTTATGACTTAGTGTTTCGACGCGAGAGGGGCGCTTAAATCACTTGTTTCCAACACTCCCCTTCGCTTCTGGAGTGTCGCTGCTGGTGACGTGGCTCTGCCCAGTCAGCAGCATGCAGTACTCGAACTTCTGCTTCCCGAGCTTCTTGGTCAAGTAATCAGCTGCCATCTCAGACGTGGGGCAGTAGGACAGCTCGAGACTGCCCTTCTCGATCTCGTCTTTTACGAAGAAATATCGCAGGGCGATGTGCTTCGTCCTGCTCGCGAATCCATTTTTGTTGGCTATGCGAATTGCTGACTGGTTGTCGCAGAACAGGGAGAAGCTGGGTAACTGAGCCAGCTTTTCTTCCTCCAGGAGTTCGCAAAGGTACAGTCCTTCCTTGGTGGCTGAGCAGAGTGCGATATATTATTATTCAGCCGAGGAGAGGGCGATCAACTCCTGCTTGCTCGACTGCCAGGAGATGGGTCCGATAGGTTCGAAGCGATAGATGTAGCCGGTGCGCGAGCGCCTGTTGTCTGAGTCGCCGGCGTGATCGGCTTCGACGTAGCCGATTAACTTAGGTGTCGAGGTTCCGTTCTTGTGATAGGTCAGGCCGATCGTCGGAGTGCTAACGAGGTAGTGAAGAGCGCGGTCGAGCTCCGCCATGTGTTCTGCTTCAGGCTTTTTGAGGTAGGTGGCGAGTTGACTCACAGAGTATGATAGATCCGGACGGCAGGTGACGGCCGCGAAGAGGAGGCATCCCAGCTTTCTCTGGTAGTCGCGTATGCCGGCGGGCTTGAGTGGAGCGGAGCTTTCCTTACGATTTCCGACGGTGTAGCGATATGGCGTGGAGATAGTGGTCGGGGTGAGGCCGAAGCGTTTGGCGATGGTGTCAGCGTATTTCGCAGCGCTGAGATAGATCGCGTTATTTTCTTCCTGAATGTTGAGGCCGAGGTATTGCGTGATGGTGGATGAAACCGTGAGAGTGAGATCCTGCTGCAGCTCCCCTTTGAACCAGGTAGTGACGCTATTGGTCGAGCCGATGTAGAGTAGATCATCTACATAGACGATAAGCAGAATGTAGTCGTTGTCAGAATGAGAACGAAGGAATGATTGGACTAGCAAGCCGTTTGGTACAAGTAGGAAACCTAGAAGTGTTGTACCCTATATTGACTACCCCACTACAGCCTAAACAGACTATAGCAAATAAGTTTGACACACCCCCATAGGCAAAGTGGGGGAGAACAAGAGGTCACAAGACCGGTCAAGAGAGGCAAAGCAAGCTCAGGGTGGATCACGACGTCACCACGCATTCCGAGCACAAGAAAATGGCCACAAGGCCAGTTCACATGCAGAGTTATATAAAGGAGAACAAGCAATACAGTGATCACAACCTAGCAAGTGTAAGCATGCAGGTATATGTATAGAGATCACAGTACAAGCAGAGTCAAGAAGTAAGCAAGTGAGGCACAGTAGGCACAAGGCCTAGAACAGTACAGAAACGCTGATGATCAGAAGGCTGGAGTGTCTTGGTGAAGACATCAGCAGTGTTGGCCTGAGTGGCCACGTAAGCAAGACGAAGCTGACCACGCTGCTGCAACTCTCGAGCGAGGAAGTAGCGCAGAGCGATGTGCTTCGTTCTGTGCTCCAGTCTGTGCTCCTGACACAAGGCAATCATGGCCTTGTTGTCGACGTACAGCACTGGAGGAGAACGAGGTAGAACTCCCAGGTCGGTCAGCAGGTAGGTGAGCCAGCGTAACTCCTGTGCAGCCATGGCCCCTGCGTAGATCTCAGCCTCACAGCTGGAGCTGAGAACAGAAGAAGAGCGGGTAGACCGCCAAGAAACAGAGCCGGAGCCAAGGCTGAAGGTGTAACCCTGTGACGACCGCTGCGTAGCCAAGTCGTCAGCCCACGAAGCATCTGCGAGACCAATGAGGACAACTCTAGCCCGTCCTCCAAGCACGAGCCCCATGCCCGACGTACTGCACAAGTAGCGCAACACCCTCTTAGCGGCATCCATGTGCTTCTTCCGGTGACGGCCAGGAGCGACATAGCGTGCCAGGATGCTAAGAGGGTATACAAGGTCAGGTCGAGTGCAGGTCATCAGGTACATGAGGCAGCCCACAAGCTCTGGATACAGGCCACTCGGCTCTACGGACTCATCCGAAGGTGGAGCTGAGA
This sequence comes from Closterium sp. Naga37s-1, assembly GCA_947471745.1. Lineage (NCBI taxonomy): Eukaryota > Viridiplantae > Streptophyta > Zygnematophyceae > Desmidiales > Closteriaceae > Closterium > Closterium sp. Naga37s-1. The sequence goes on from CANJKZ010000430.1 coordinate 963,436, forward strand.
GCGAGTGACCGGTAGGCAGAGGAGTGGACTGTGGCGAGGAGTACGTGAAGCGGAAGCGCTAAAGGACCTGCTGCACCATGTGTGACTGAGTCAGGGTAATGGTGTGCTGTGCTCTGTCCCGGGTGATCCGCAAGCCAAGATAGCTTGTCAGCTCACCCAGGTCTGTGCACGTGTGTCTCTTCTGCAGCTCCGACTTCACGTGGGCGAGTCCCTCAGTGTCAGAAGTAGCAAAGACCAAGTCGTCTACGTACAAGAGAACGTAGAACGGCTGCAGAGTGGTGTCGGTGCGTAGAAACAGCGACGGGTCAGCAGTAGAAGGAGCAAACCCAAGAGCAGCAAGAGTAGTCCTCAGTGTGTCGTGCCACTCAAGGGGTGCCTGGCGGAGACCGTAGACTGGCCGCCAGAGGCTCCACTGGGTACCAGCAGGAAACGACCCAGTGAAGCCAGGTGGGCGGCGCAGCCAGATCTCCTCGTGCAGGCTGCCCTGTAGGAAAGCAGTGCTGAAGTCAAGAGAGTGAAGCTCGTAGTCACGCTGAGCGGCGACGTGCAGCAGAACCCGAAGAGTGGTCATCTTCGGGGTAGGGGAGAAGGTCTGGAAGAAGTCAACTCCCTCTCGCTGACTGAAGCCTCGTGCAACGTAACGCGCCTTGAAGACAGGCGGGGAACCCGGCGGCTGCTTCACCCTGAAAATCTACATGCCACTGACGATGTTCGCCCCAGGTGGGGGAACCTCGTCGCCGTAGGTGCCTGTGGACTTCCAGGAAGCCATCTCTGCGTCCATGGCTGTCTGCCACTGAGAGGAGTAGGGACCCTCTATCGCCTCTGCGTAAGAGCGCGGGGTCGGGATGTCTGGTGCATCCGGGTCTCCCTCAGGGGCAATCAGCATGGAGACGAGATGAGGTAAAGCAGCGGCAAAACACTCAAGGTCCTCCTGCCTGTCCTCAAGTACGTCCGTGCCAAGAGCACACTCACCCCCGACGGACGGAGGACAGACAGACTCAGACTCAGCAACAAGACTAGCGGCGTAGTCTAGACGACAGGCGGCAACAAATTCAACAAGCTCAGCAACTAGAGCAGACGCAGCAGTGGACTCAAACGAAGGGTCAGTGACAACAGTGGCGAGGAAACGCGTGACAGTGGGACTAGCAGCACAAAGGGAGTCAGACTCCGGGTCCGGACCGTCAGGAAGAGAGGACGCAGGAGGAGACGACAGAGGAACACGCTGTGGAGCAATGGAAGGACGCAGAGTCATATAGTGAGTGCCAGGGACAGGAGGAGGACGCTGACGCGGAACACGACCAGTGCGGACAGCGCGAACAGGCAACTCAGGACGAGACTCAGGCGACGCAGGACGAGACTCAGGCGCACGACGCTCCGTAAGACCTCTAGTCGGTCCAGAGTAAGGAGAAGGACCAGGCAGTGGAGAGGCTGGCAGTAACTGCGACTGCGACTGGACAGGCGGTGGACTCAGTAAGGGAGGAGGAGGAGGACCAGTAGAAAGTGGTAGGCCAAGAACCTTCTGAAGGCGGAACGTAGTACAGCCGCGGCCGCGTAGCACCTCCAGAAACAGCAGAGACAGCACCAGTACACTCTGCTCCAGGGTCTCCAGCTCCAACTCCCGCAGCACCACCAGCCGCACCAGCTCCAGCAGCACCTCCAGCAGGAACAGCTCCAGCACCTCCAGCTCCAACTCCTGCAGCACCACCAGCCCCAGCAGCTCCAGTACCTCCAGTACGAGCACCTCCGGGACCAGTGGCTCCAGTACCTCCAGCAGCTCCAACACCAGGAGAGCCTCCAGCAGCGACAGTACCTCCAGCACGAGCTCCTCCAGGACCAGCAGTACCTCCAGCTGCTCCAGTAGCTCCAGCACCAGCAGCACCTCCAGTGGCTCCAGCAGCACCTCCAGCGGCGCCAGCACCTCCAGCGGCTCCAACACCAGCAGGACCTCCAGCAGCGCCAGTACCTCCAGCAGAGCCAGTACCTCCAGCACGAGCACCTCTAGAACCAGCGGCTCCAGCAGCTCCAGCACCAGCGGTACCTCCAGCTGCTCTAGTAGCTCCAGCACCAGCAGCACGGCTACAGCGGCGAGCGTACCACTCACGCAGCTGCTGTGGAGAGAGGGGCTCCCGCCGTGACGAGACACCCGAAGGACCTCCAGACACAGCACGCTCAGGCACAGCACCCCCAGACTCAGCACCCCCAGGCTCAGCACCCCCAGGCTCAGTACGCTCAGGCTCAGCACCCCCAGGCTCCGCACCCCCAGACTCAGCAACCCCAGGCTCAACACCCCCAGCAGCACCAGAGTCAACAGCTATCTCGACCGGCTCGACAGGGTCTACCTGGGACACACCTGAAGGGGCAGGACCCTGAGGGGGGAGGGGGTCTACTGGAGGAGTACCGGGAGCAAGGAAGAGCGGTGGGGGGGGGAGAGGGGCAGTGCGGTAGGGAAAGAGACGGTAGTAAGAGACCGACTCGTCAAACGTGACGTCCTGAGTGCAGACGCAGAACAGGAAAGTCCGAGCCGAAACTCTCTATGAGCTGGAGACGAGCAGCGCGGATCCAGTCGATCAACACCTCAGTGACCTCACCCTTGCGGCGCAAGGGGAAGACAGTGGTGTAGCGCGAGTAGTCGTCAACGACCAGCAGGAAGTAACGCTCGTGACCCTGTCCACGGACGCGGGCTGGGCCCCACACGTCCATGTGGAGAGTCTGCAGAGGAGCCTCTGTCGGAGGAAACTCAGAGGAGTGAGGAGCGGCGCGCAGCCGGCCCTCAACACAAGGAACACAGGTAGGGGCAGGCCCCGGAGGAAAGGGAGGGAGGGACGGGGGGAGACCTGAGACAAGGACACGGGAGGCCATACCTCGGAGATGAGGCAGGGAGGGGTGACCAAGGCGGTGGTGCCAAAGAAGAGTCTCGTGTGACAGAGGACAACACGAGCAGGGGGCAGACGCCGGACTAGACCTGGACGCAGCAGCAAACACCTTACCAGACGCGGCTACCTGACCAGACGCAGTGACAGGAGGAGACACAGTGGTCAGTGTGTAGAGGCTCGACCCAGGCCGACGGGTGAACGTGGCCAGGTGGCGGCCCGTCCGAGAGCAAGTACAGTGGGTCACACGCTGACCTCCCGGGGTGAACTGGCCAGCCCACACGTCCTGGAGGTCAGCTCCACTCACCAAGTTCGTAGAGAACGAGGTAAGGTGGAGTCCCGACAGTAAGCCCGACGGGGCCGCAGGACATGGTAGAACCGTGGAGGAGTGTGCAAGGACTGGGCCCCCAGAGGGGTCAGCCAGGGAGACTGCAACCGGCCGACTGAGCGGCGTGAGTGTGGTGCTGTCACGAAAGAAGGAGCGCGAAGCACCTGAGTCAAGTGTGAAGGTGTGCAAGGCCTCAGTAGGTGCAGTACCAGAGAGAGCAGACTCACTAGCACCTGGAGCAGCAGACTCACTAGCACCTGTAGCGGCAGACTCACTAGCACCTGGAGCAGCAGACTCACTAGCACCTAGAGCAGCAGCCTCAATGCCCGGGTCGCGCGGAACACACAGGTAACAGTCACCCTCAGCACTATCAGTCACAGCATACATGGCAGCAAGGATAGCATCGAAATCAAGATCAAAGATAGCAACATTCTGCTTCAGCATATCACCCCAGCGGGGGAGCTCAGCGCCGTCAGGAAACTGCGCACGCCAGGCGTCAGTCAGGCGACCGAAGCAGCGCTGCGAAGTGTGCGGCAGTCCGCACGTCTCTCCACGGCGCTCGCCTGTGCGAAGAACGTAAGTGCAGGGACCAACACCCCCAGCCCTCCCACGCCCAGCGTACCACTCACGAAGCTGCAGGGGCGAAAGGGTCTCACGGGAACGCGGCTGCTGCTGGTGCTGGCTACCGCCAAGGCCTCCACGCTGTGCGGTACCTCCTCGGCCAGCACCACCACCGCCTCCACCTCCACCGCCGCTGCCGCTGCCGCTGCCTCCACCACCTCCACTGCCGCCCCCACTCCCGCCACCACCCCAACCACCACCACCACCACCCCCACCGCCCCCTCCACCGCCTCCACCGCCTCCCCCTCCGTCCCCTCCACCACCCCTGCCCCCCTTGCCCTTGCTGTTGCGGTGCCTACCACTAGGAGCAGACGCAGCCCCGACCTCCTCAGTGCCAACGAGGTCGACAGCAGCAACAGAAGCAACAGAGGGGAGAAGGGGGACGGGGGAGCACCCCTCAAAGAAAGGGGCGCGAGAGTCGCCGCGAGAAGCACCTATAGCAACAATACTCTTCTCTGCTGCTGTAAGGCGCTCCTCAAGCAGGTCGACGGTGAGCTCAGTGGGGCAAAGGGAGAGAAAGTGGTCCCTGACTGAAGAGAGAGAGTCAGGGAGACGGGTGACTAGGTAGTAGAGAGTGATGTACATGGGGGGGGGGTTCTTGGCACAGAACTCAGTGGGAAGCGCAGCGCGGTAGCGGGTGTCACTAGTGCGGAGGTGAGTAATGAGGTCAGCGACTGTGGCAAAGGCAGCAAGGTCAGGGAACAGGTACGGCAGCATGAGGCGGCTGAGAGCAGCAGTGGCAGGGGAGGAGTAGCGCGCGACAACAACGTCATACAAAGACTTTGCAGTCTTGTACTGGCCAAAGTGCGCGCGCTCAGCAGACGGCAGGTGACTACGAACAGCAAGACGAGCAACAGCGTCACGAGTAGTCCACTGCGAGCGAACCGTACTGTCAGCAGTGGCAGCAGGTGCAGGAGAGACACCGGACGTGTGATCGAATAGGGAGACTCCGTCCTTGGAGTCGCACTGGAGAAACAGCTGCAGGTCGTCTACCCAAACCTCGAAGTCAACAGCACGACCCTCAGCATCAAAGGTAAGAACAGTAGGACTAGCCATAGCGGCAGAAGCAGCAGTAGCAGCAGAAGCAGCAATAGTAGCAGAAGCAGCAGTAGCAGCAGAAGCAGGGCAGTGCGGCTCAGTAGGGCGGCTCGGCTCGGCTGGGCGGCGCGGCTCGGCTGGGCGGCGTGGCTCGGCTAGGCGGCGCGGCTCGGCAGGGCGGCGCGGCTCGGCTGAGCGACGCTGCTCGGCTCGGCGGCGCGGGTGCTTACCAGGGTCGGGTGTAGGTGCAGAGTGGTGTCGGTGCGTAGAAACAGCGACGGGTCAGCAGTAGAAGGAGCAAACCCAAGAGCAGCAAGAGTAGTCCTTAGTGTGTCGTGCCACTCACGGGGTGCCTGGCGGAGACCGTAGACTGGCCGCCAGAGGCTCCACTGGGTACCAGCAGGAAACGACCCAGTGAAGCCAGGTGGGCGGCGCAGCCAGATCTCCTCGTGCAGGCTGCCCTGTAGGAAAGCAGTGCTGAAGTCAAGAGAGTGAAGCTCGTAGTCACGCTGAGCGGCGACGTGCAGCAGAACCCGAAGAGTGGTCATCTTCGGGGTAGGGGAGAAGGTCTGGAAGAAGTCAACTCCCTCTCGCTGACTGAAGCCTCGTGCAACGTAACGCGCCTTGAAGACAGGCGGGGAACCCGGCGGCTGCTTCACCCTGAAAATCTACATGCCACTGACGATGTTCGCCCCAGGTGGGGGAACCTCGTCGACGTATGTGCCTGTGGACTTCCAGGAAGCCATCTCTGCGTCCATGGCTGTCTGCCACTGAGAGGAGTAGGGACCCTCTATCGCCTCTGCGTAAGAGCGCGGGGTCGGGATGTCTGGTGCATCCGGGTCTCCCTCAGGGGCAATCAGCATGGAGACGAGATGAGGTAAAGCAGCGGCAAAACACTCAAACTCCTCCTGTCTGTCCTCAAGTACGTCCGTGCCAAGAGCACACTCACCCCCGACGGACGGAGGACAGACAGACTCAGACTCAGCAACAAGACTAGCGGCGTAGTCTAGACGACAGGCGGCAACAAATTCAACAAGCTCAGCAACTAGAGCAGACGCAGCAGTGGACTCAAACGAAGGGTCAGTGACAACAGTGGCGAGGAAACGCGTGACAGTGGGACTAGCAGCACAAAGGGAGTCAGACTCCGGGTCCGGACCGTCAGGAAGAGAGGACGCAGGAGGAGACGACAGAGGAACACGCTGTGGAGCAATGGAAGGACGCAGAGTCATATAGTGAGTGCCAGGGACAGGAGGAGGACGCTGACGCGGAACACGACCAGTGCGGACAGCGCGAACAGGCGACTCAGGACGAGACTCAGGCGACGCAGGACGAGACTCAGGCGCACGACGCTCCGTAAGACCTCTAGTCGGTCCAGAGTAAGGAGAAGGACCAGGCAGTGGAGAGGCTGGCAGTAACTGCGACTGCGACTGGACAGGCGGTGGACTCAGTAAGGGAGGAGGAGGAGGACCAGTAGAAAGCGGTAGGCCAAGAACCTGCTGAAGGCGGAACGTAGTACAGCCGCGGCCGCGTAGCACCTCCAGAAATAGCAGAGACAGCACCAGTACACTCTGCTCCAGGGTCTCCAGCTCCAACTCCCGCAGCACCACCAGCCGCACCAGCTCCAGCAGCACCTCCAGCAGGAACAGCTCCAGCACCTCCAGCTCCAACTCCTGCAGCACCACCAGCCCCAGCAGCTCCAGTACCTCCAGTACGAGCACCTCCGGGACCAGTGGCTCCAGTACCTCCAGCAGCTCCAACACCAGGAGAGCCTCCAGCAGCGACAGTACCTCCAGCACGAGCTCCTCCAGGACCAGCAGTACCTCCAGCTGCTCCAGTAGCTCCAGCACCAGCAGCACCTCCAGTGGCTCCAGCAGCACCTCCAGCGGCGCCAGCACCTCCAGCGGCTCCAACACCAGCAGGACCTCCAGCAGCGCCAGTACCTCCAGCACGAGCACCTCTAGAACCAGCGGCTCCAGCAGCTCCAGCACCAGCGGTACCTCCAGCTGCTCTAGTAGCTCCAGCACCAGCAGCACGGCTACAGCGGCGAGCGTACCACTCACGCAGCTGCTGTGGAGAGAGGGGCTCCCGCCGTGACGAGACACCCGAAGGACCTCCAGACACAGCACGCTCAGGCACAGCACCCCCAGACTCAGCACCCCCAGACTCAGCACCCCCAGGCTCAGTACGCTCAGGCTCAGCACCCCCAGGCTCCGCACCCCCAGACTCAGCAACCCCAGGCTCAACACCCCCAGCAGCACCAGAGTCAACAGCTATCTCGACCGGCTCGACAGGGTCTACCTGGGACACACCTGAAGGGGCAGGACCCTGAGGGGGGAGGGGGTCTACTGGAGGAGTACCGGGAGCAAGGAAGAGCGGTGGGGGGGGGAGAGGGGCAGTGCGGTAGGGAAAGAGACGGTAGTAAGAGACCGACTCGTCAAACGTGACGTCCTGAGTGCAGACGCAGAACAGGAAAGTCCGAGCCGAAACTCTCTCTGAGCTGGAGACGAGCAGCGCGGATCCAGTCGATCAACACCTCAGTGACCTCACCCTTGCGGCGCAAGGGGAAGACTGTGGTGTAGCGCGAGTAGTCATCAACGACCAGCAGGAAGTAACGCTCGTGACCCTGTCCACGGACGCGGGCTGGGCCCCACACGTCCATGTGGAGAGTCTGCAGAGGAGCCTCTGTCGGAGGAAACTCAGAGGAGTGAGGAGCGGCGCGCAGCCGGCCCTCAACACAAGGAACACAGGTAGGGGCAGGCCCCGGAGGAAAGGGAGGGAGGGACGGGGGGAGACCTGAGACAAGGACACGGGAGGCCATACCTCGGAGACGAGGCAGGGAGGGGTGACCAAGGCGGTGGTGCCAAAGAAGAGTCTCGTGTGACAGAGGACAACACGAGCAGGGGGCAGACGCCGGACTAGACCTGGACGCAGCAGCAAACACCTTACCAGACGCGGCTACCTGACCAGACGCAGTGACAGGAGGAGACACAGTGGTCAGTGTGTAGAGGCTCGACCCAGGCCGACGGGTGAACGTGGCCAGGTGGCGGCCCGTCCGAGAGCAAGTACAGTGGGTCACACGCTGACCTCCCGGGGTGAACTGGCCAGCCCACACGTCCTGGAGGTCAGCTCCACTCACCAAGTTCGTAGAGAACGAGGTAAGGTGGAGTCCCGACAGTAAGCCCGACGGGGCCGCAGGACATGGTAGAACCGTGGAGGAGTGTGCAAGGACTGGGCCCCCAGAGGGGTCAGCCAGGGAGACTGCAACCGGCCGACTGAGCGGCGTGAGTGTGGTGCTGTCACGAAAGAAGGAGCGCGAAGCACCTGAGTCAAGTGTGAAGGTGTGCAAGGCCTCAGTAGGTGCAGTACCAGAGAGAGCAGACTCACTAGCACCTGGAGCAGCAGACTCACTAGCACCTGTAGCGGCAGACTCACTAGCACCTGGAGCAGCAGACTCACTAGCACCTAGAGCAGCAGCCTCAATGACCGGGTCGGGCGGAACACACAGGTAACAGTCACCCTCAGCACTATCAGTCACAGCATACATGGCAGCAAGGATAGCATCGAAATCAAGATCAAAGATAGCAACATTCTGCTTCAGCATATCACCCCAGCGGGGGAGCTCAGCGCCGTCAGGAAACTGCGCACGCCAGGCGTCAGTCAGGCGACCGAAGCAGCGCTGCGAAGTGTGCGGCAGTCCGCACGTCTCTCCACGGCGCTCGCCTGTGCGAAGAACGTAAGTGCAGGGACCAACACCCCCAGCCCTCCCACGCCCAGCGTACCACTCACGAAGCTGCAGGGGCGAAAGGGTCTCACGGGAACGCGGCTGCTGCTGGTGCTGGCTACCGCCAAGGCCTCCACGCTGTGCGGTACCTCCTCGGCCAGCACCACCACCGCCTCCACCTCCACCGCCGCTGCCGCTGCCGCTGCCTCCACCACCTCCACTGCCGCCCCCACTCCCGCCACCACCCCAACCACCACCACCACCACCCCCACCGCCCCCTCCACCGCCTCCACCGCCTCCCCCTCCGTCCCCTCCACCACCCCTGCCCCCCTTGCCCTTGCTGTTGCGGTGCCTACCACTAGGAGCAGACGCAGCCCCGACCTCCTCAGTGCCAACGAGGTCGACAGCAGCAACAGAAGCAACAGAGGGGAGAAGGGGGACGGGGGAGCACCCCTCAAAGAAAGGGGCGCGAGAGTCGCCGCGAGAAGCACCTATAGCAACAATACTCTTCTCTGCTGCTGTAAGGCGCTCCTCAAGCAGGTCGACGGTGAGCTCAGTGGGGCAAAGGGAGAGAAAGTGGTCCCTGACTGAAGAGAGAGAGTCAGGGAGACGGGTGACTAGGTAGTAGAGAGTGATGTACATGGGGGGGGGGTTCTTGGCACAGAACTCAGTGGGAAGCGCAGCGCGGTAGCGGGTGTCACTAGTGCGGAGGTGAGTAATGAGGTCAGCGACTATGGCAAAGGCAGCAAGGTCAGGGAACAGGTACGGCAGCATGAGGCGGCTGAGAGCAGCAGTGGCAGGGGAGGAGTAGCGCGCGACAACAACGTCATACAAAGACTTTGCAGTCTTGTACTGGCCAAAGTGCGCGCGCTCAGCAGACGGCAGGTGACTACGAACAGCAAGACGAGCAACAGCGTCACGAGTAGTCCACTGCGAGCGAACCGTACTGTCAGCAGTGGCAGCAGGTGCAGGAGAGACACCGGACGTGTGATCGAATAGGGAGACTCCGTCCTTGGAGTCGCACTGGAGAAACAGCTGCAGGTCGTCTACCCAAACCTCGAAGTCAACAGCACGACCCTCAGCATCAAAGGTAAGAACAGTAGGACTAGCCATAGCGGCAGAAGCAGCAGTAGCAGCAGAAGCAGCAATAGTAGCAGAAGCAGCAGTAGCAGCAGAAGCAGGGCAGTGCGGCTCAGTAGGGCGGCTCGGCTCGGCTGGGCGGCGCGGCTCGGCAGGGCGGCGTGGCTCGGCTGGGCGGCGTGGCTCGGCTGGGCGGCGCGGCTCGGCAGGGCGGCGCGGCTCGGCTGAGCGACGCTGCTCGGCTCGGCGGCGCGGGTGCTTACCAGGGTCGGGTGTAGGTGCAGAGTGGTGTCGGTGCGTAGAAACAGCGACGGGTCAGCAGTAGAAGGAGCAAACCCAAGAGCAGCAAGAGTAGTCCTTAGTGTGTCGTGCCACTCACGGGGTGCCTGGCGGAGACCGTAGACTGGCCGCCAGAGGCTCCACTGGGTACCAGCAGGAAACGACCCAGTGAAGCCAGGTGGGCGGCGCAGCCAGATCTCCTCGTGCAGGCTGCCCTGTAGGAAAGCAGTGCTGAAGTCAAGAGAGTGAAGCTCGTAGTCACGCTGAGCGGCGACGTGCAGCAGAACCCGAAGAGTGGTCATCTTCGGGGTAGGGGAGAAGGTCTGGAAGAAGTCAACTCCCTCTCGCTGACTGAAGCCTCGTGCAACGTAACGCGCCTTGAAGACAGGCGGGGAACCCGGCGGCTGCTTCACCCTGAAAATCTACATGCCACTGACGATGTTCGCCCCAGGTGGGGGAACCTCGTCGACGTATGTGCCTGTGGACTTCCAGGAAGCCATCTCTGCGTCCATGGCTGTCTGCCACTGAGAGGAGTAGGGACCCTCTATCGCCTCTGCGTAAGAGCGCGGGGTCGGGATGTCTGGTGCATCCGGGTCTCCCTCAGGGGCAATCAGCATGGAGACGAGATGAGGTAAAGCAGCGGCAAAACACTCAAACTCCTCCTGTCTGTCCTCAAGTACGTCCGTGCCAAGAGCACACTCACCCCCGACGGACGGAGGACAGACAGACTCAGACTCAGCAACAAGACTAGCGGCGTAGTCTAGACGACAGGCGGCAACAAATTCAACAAGCTCAGCAACTAGAGCAGACGCAGCAGTGGACTCAAACGAAGGGTCAGTGACAACAGTGGCGAGGAAACGCGTGACAGTGGGACTAGCAGCACAAAGGGAGTCAGACTCCGGGTCCGGACCGTCAGGAAGAGAGGACGCAGGAGGAGACGACAGAGGAACACGCTGTGGAGCAATGGAAGGACGCAGAGTCATATAGTGAGTGCCAGGGACAGGAGGAGGACGCTGACGCGGAACACGACCAGTGCGGACAGCGCGAACAGGCGACTCAGGACGAGACTCAGGCGACGCAGGACGAGACTCAGGCGCACGACGCTCCGTAAGACCTCTAGTCGGTCCAGAGTAAGGAGAAGGACCAGGCAGTGGAGAGGCTGGCAGTAACTGCGACTGCGACTGGACAGGCGGTGGACTCAGTAAGGGAGGAGGAGGAGGACCAGTAGAAAGCGGTAGGCCAAGAACCTGCTGAAGGCGGAACGTAGTACAGCCGCGGCCGCGTAGCACCTCCAGAAATAGCAGAGACAGCACCAGTACACTCTGCTCCAGGGTCTCCAGCTCCAACTCCCGCAGCACCACCAGCCGCACCAGCTCCAGCAGCACCTCCAGCAGGAACAGCTCCAGCACCTCCAGCTCCAACTCCTGCAGCACCACCAGCCCCAGCAGCTCCAGTACCTCCAGTACGAGCACCTCCGGGACCAGTGGCTCCAGTACCTCCAGCAGCTCCAACACCAGGAGAGCCTCCAGCAGCGACAGTACCTCCAGCACGAGCTCCTCCAGGACCAGCAGTACCTCCAGCTGCTCCAGTAGCTCCAGCACCAGCAGCACCTCCAGTGGCTCCAGCAGCACCTCCAGCGGCGCCAGCACCTCCAGCGGCTCCAACACCAGCAGGACCTCCAGCAGCGCCAGTACCTCCAGCACGAGCACCTCTAGAACCAGCGGCTCCAGCAGCTCCAGCACCAGCGGTACCTCCAGCTGCTCTAGTAGCTCCAGCACCAGCAGCACGGCTACAGCGGCGAGCGTACCACTCACGCAGCTGCTGTGGAGAGAGGGGCTCCCGCCGTGACGAGACACCCGAAGGACCTCCAGACACAGCACGCTCAGGCACAGCACCCCCAGACTCAGCACCCCCAGACTCAGCACCCCCAGGCTCAGTACGCTCAGGCTCAGCACCCCCAGGCTCCGCACCCCCAGACTCAGCAACCCCAGGCTCAACACCCCCAGCAGCACCAGAGTCAACAGCTATCTCGACCGGCTCGACAGGGTCTACCTGGGACACACCTGAAGGGGCAGGACCCTGAGGGGGGAGGGGGTCTACTGGAGGAGTACCGGGAGCAAGGAAGAGCGGTGGGGGGGGGAGAGGGGCAGTGCGGTAGGGAAAGAGACGGTAGTAAGAGACCGACTCGTCAAACGTGACGTCCTGAGTGCAGACGCAGAACAGGAAAGTCCGAGCCGAAACTCTCTCTGAGCTGGAGACGAGCAGCGCGGATCCAGTCGATCAACACCTCAGTGACCTCACCCTTGCGGCGCAAGGGGAAGACTGTGGTGTAGCGCGAGTAGTCGTCAACGACCAGCAGGAAGTAACGCTCGTGACCCTGTCCACGGACGCGGGCTGGGCCCCACACGTCCATGTGGAGAGTCTGCAGAGGAGCCTCTGTCGGAGGAAACTCAGAGGAGTGAGGAGCGGCGCGCAGCCGGCCCTCAACACAAGGAACACAGGTAGGGGCAGGCCCCGGAGGAAAGGGAGGGAGGGACGGGGGGAGACCTGAGACAAGGACACGGGAGGCCATACCTCGGAGACGAGGCAGGGAGGGGTGACCAAGGCGGTGGTGCCAAAGAAGAGTCTCGTGTGACAGAGGACAACACGAGCAGGGGGCAGACGCCGGACTAGACCTGGACGCAGCAGCAAACACCTTACCAGACGCGGCTACCTGACCAGACGCAGTGACAGGAGGAGACACAGTGGTCAGTGTGTAGAGGCTCGACCCAGGCCGACGGGTGAACGTGGCCAGGTGGCGGCCCGTCCGAGAGCAAGTACAGTGGGTCACACGCTGACCTCCCGGGGTGAACTGGCCAGCCCACACGTCCTGGAGGTCAGCTCCACTCACCAAGTTCGTAGAGAACGAGGTAAGGTGGAGTCCCGACAGTAAGCCCGACGGGGCCGCAGGACATGGTAGAACCGTGGAGGAGTGTGCAAGGACTGGGCCCCCAGAGGGGTCAGCCAGGGAGACTGCAACCGGCCGACTGAGCGGCGTGAGTGTGGTGCTGTCACGAAAGAAGGAGCGCGAAGCACCTGAGTCAAGTGTGAAGGTGTGCAAGGCCTCAGTAGGTGCAGTACCAGAGAGAGCAGACTCACTAGCACCTGGAGCAGCAGACTCACTAGCACCTGTAGCGGCAGACTCACTAGCACCTGGAGCAGCAGACTCACTAGCACCTAGAGCAGCAGCCTCAATGCCCGGGTCGCGCGGAACACACAGGTAACAGTCACCCTCAGCACTATCAGTCACAGCATACATGGCAGCAAGGATAGCATCGAAATCAAGATCAAAGATAGCAACATTCTGCTTCAGCATATCACCCCAGCGGGGGAGCTCAGCGCCGTCAGGAAACTGCGCACGCCAGGCGTCAGTCAGGCGACCGAAGCAGCGCTGCGAAGTGTGCGGCAGTCCGCACGTCTCTCCACGGCGCTCGCCTGTGCGAAGAACGTAAGTGCAAGGACCAACACCCCCAGCCCTCCCACGCCCAGCGTACCACTCACGAAGCTGCAGGGGCGAAAGGGTCTCACGGGAACGCGGCTGCTGCTGGTGCTGGCTACCGCCAAGGCCTCCACGCTGTGCGGTACCTCCTCGGCCAGCACCACCACCGCCTCCACCTCCACCGCCGCTGCCGCTGCCGCTGCCTCCACCACCTCCACTGCCGCCCCCACTCCCGCCACCACCCCAACCACCACCACCACCACCCCCACCGCCCCCTCCACCGCCTCCACCGCCTCCCCCTCCGTCCCCTCCACCACCCCTGCCCCCCTTGCCCTTGCTGTTGCGGTGCCTACCACTAGGAGCAGACGCAGCCCCGACCTCCTCAGTGCCAACGAGGTCGACAGCAGCAACAGAAGCAACAGAGGGGAGAAGGGGGACGGGGGAGCACCCCTCAAAGAAAGGGGCGCGAGAGTCGCCGCGAGAAGCACCTACAGCAACAATACTCTTCTCTGCTGCTGTAAGGCGCTCCTCAAGCAGGTCGACGGTGAGCTCAGTGGGGCAAAGGGAGAGAAAGTGGTCCCTGACTGAAGAGAGAGAGTCAGGGAGACGGGTGACTAGGTAGTAGAGAGTGATGTACATAGGGGGGGGGGTTCTTGGCACAGAACTCAGTGGGAAGCGCAGCGCGGTAGCGGGTGTCACTAGTGCGGAGGTGAGTAATGAGGTCAGCGACTGTGGCAAAGGCAGCAAGGTCAGGGAACAGGTACGGCAGCATGAGGCGGCTGAGAGCAGCAGTGGCAGGGGAGGAGTAGCGCGCGACAACAACGTCATACAAAGACTTTGCAGTCTTGTACTGGCCAAAGTGCGCGCGCTCAGCAGACGGCAGGTGACTACGAACAGCAAGACGAGCAACAGCGTCACGAGTAGTCCACTGCGAGCGAACCGTACTGTCAGCAGTGGCAGCAGGTGCAGGAGAGACACCGGACGTGTGATCGAATAGGGAGACTCCGTCCTTGGAGTCGCACTGGAGAAACAGCTGCAGGTCGTCTACCCAAACCTCGAAGTCAACAGCACGACCCTCAGCATCAAAGGTAAGAACAGTAGGACTAGCCATAGCGGCAGAAGCAGCAGTAGCAGCAGAAGCAGCAATAGTAGCAGAAGCAGCAGTAGCAGCAGAAGCAGGGCAGTGCGGCTCAGTAGGGCGGCTCGGCTCGGCTGGGCGGCGCGGCTTGGCTGGGCGGCGCGGCTCGGCTGGGCGGCGCGGCTCGGCAGGGCGGCGCGGCTCGGCTGAGCGACGCTGCTCGGCTGGGCGGCGCGGGTGCTTACCAGGGGCGGGTGTAGGGCAGGGCCGCAGCTGGCGATTAGGTCAGGGCCGCGACTGGGGCGGCAGCAGGGCAGGGCCGCGACTGGGCGGCGGTAGAGCATGGCCGCGACTGGGGCGGCTGCAGGGCAGGGCCGCAACGGTGAGGCCGCGACAATGAGGCCGCGACGGCGGCTGCAGGTGCGTCAGCGTCAAGGCAGGGCCGCGACAGGTGCTGCAGGCGCGACGGCGGCTGCAGGGAAGGGCGCGACAGTGGGGCCGCGACGGTAGCTGCGGTTAGGTCAGGGGCCGCGACTTGGGGCGGCAGGGCAGGGCCGCGATGTAGGGCGGCAGGAGAGGGCCGCGACGGGCGGCAAAGCAGGGCCGCGACAGGTGGCAAGCAGGGCCGCGACGGGCGGCGGATTAGGTCGCGACGAGCGGCGACAAGGCAGGGCCGCGACGGACGGCTCAGGCAGGGTCGCGACTAGCGCGCCAGCAGAGCAGGGCGCGCGACGACGCAGGAGAGGCAGGCGCGACAGCGCGCTTCGGGCAGGTAAGACAGTTTCAGTGGTGGGCCCTAAAAAAAACGTTCCCACGGAGGGAACCTGCTCAGAATACCATGTCAGAATGAGAACGAAGGAATGATTGGACTAGCAAGCAGTTTGGTACAAGTAGGAAACCTAGAAGTGTTGTACCCCATATTGACTACCCCACTACAGCCTAAACAGACTATAGCAAATAAGTTTGACAGTCGTTGCCTTTCGTGAGCCGGTACATGCCCTGGTCGTGTGGTAGCTGTCGGAATCCGATGCGGATGAGTCGAGCGTGTAGATACTGCTGCCACAGTCTTGGAGCCTGTTTGATGCCGTACAGGGACTTCAGCAGTTGGCAGACTTGGTTAGGATCTCCGTTGGAGCCGTGTGGTAGCTCGACGAAGATTTCGGCGTCAACAGGTGCGTAGAGAAAGGCATTCGCGACGTCGATTTGCCGCAGTTTCTTTTTCTTCATGGCGGCAATCGCGAGGAGAATTCGTAGCGAGGTGTGACGGCTAACCGGCGCGAATGTTTCGGTGAAGTCCCGTCCATGCTCTTGGTCGAAGCCGCGTACGACCCAGCGCGCTTTGAACTTGTCAATGGTGCCGTCTGCCTTTGTTTTCACACGGAAGACCCATTTTCCGGTGAGAACTGTCTTGTTCCGTGCCACTCCGATGGGAACGACTTTCCAAGCGTTGCGTTCCTCCAGTGCTTTCAGTTCCCTGTCCATGGCTTCGCGCCATTTTTCCCTATGCTCCCCCCCCAGAGCCTGCTGAACTGTGGCAGGCTCCTTAGGAATCGCTGTGCCGTGGACCGCGGTGACGAGGCCGAGTATCTGGAGGCCACTCTGTGTGTATCGGGGAAGTGTCGTGTCCTCGGGATAAGCTGCTTCGTCTCCCGCTTATGGGTCAGGTATGAAATTGGGCCCTATGCGTTCTGCTTCGTTTGTGTTGACTCTTGCAGGTGTAACGTAACAGTTGTCGGCGAAGTGGTAATATACGTCGGCGTTGACGCTTTCGCGAGGATTTTCGTCATCCATTGGGACGTCGACAGAGCAGTAAGGGAGAGGTCCGGCTTCCTCCGAGGCTTCATCCACGTTCTGCTCGTCCCAGTCAGCTTCGTCTGCTGCCGAGGCGAAGGCTCGGTCACCATGAAAACCACTTGTGGGGTCCCGGTCTTCTTCCAGGTTGGCAAGGTACGTCGGAAGTGTGAGTCGCTCGTAGAAAATGACATCACGTGCTGCTACTGTTTCCTTTGAGTGGACGTCGAAAATCTTCCACGCGTTGTAATTCTTTTCAATGCCCAGGTGTAGTCCCCACTGTGCACGTTGGGAGAATCGGTCGGCGCGTGCAGTTGGGGGTCGGTACTGTACCATGCAGCCGAAATTTCGCAACATTTTTGTGCTGCCCTGTTTTCCTGTCCACAGCAGGTGCGGTGATGCGTTGTTCGGGAGCGATGATGATGAGAGCAAGTTGTGCAGCATGACAGCGTGGTCCATTGCTTCGGGCCATTGGTGGTTGGGTAGCTGCATGCCACGTAGCAGCTTGCGCATGGTGTTCTGGAGAGTCATGTTCATCCTTTCTGCTACGCCTTGATGTTGGTGGGCGTAGGGAAGAGAGATGAGTCGCTTGATTCCTCTTTCTGCCAAGTACTGCTTGAACCTCTGTGAGGTGTATTCTCCTCCCCCGTCAGACTGAAAGCTCTTCAGCTTAACTCCCGATTCCCATTCTGCTACTGGGAGCCAGGCTACGAAGGCTTCGAAGGCCATGTCGCGGCTTGGAAGGTTGAGATGCCAGACATAGCGAGTGGCGGCGTCGATGAACGTGATGGTGTAGTTGTATGCTCCTTGTCCAGGTTCGCGATTGTACAGGATGTCGCTGTACACTTTCTCTAGAGGTGCGTACGCTGGGGCACTTGGGTTGTGGTGGGAGACGAAGGGCTGATGCGGTAAGTCAGCTTCTGGGCAGGTGAAGCAAGTTCCTCTCATTCGTCGAAGTTCTCTGCCGTAGGGTAAGAGGAGTGAGTCTTTGTCAAGAACGCCTCCTCGTATCGTGTTGTTTAACGTCGTGTTGCTCGGATGTCCCATTCGTTTATGCCAGAGATCTTCGTCAGCGCGATGTTCGGGTGAGCGGCGGTACAAGTCGGAGTTGGAGTAGAAGCCTGCGGTGTGGTTTGCGCTTCGATGGACTTCTCGTGGAGTTGGATTCAACTGTTGCGCAGGAGTCGGTGGTGTGTTGTCGACGAAGACTGGTGCCGTTGAAGGACCCGCGATTGGTGTCGATGTTGTTTCTGTTGCTGCTGGTGTTGTCCCTGCTGCTGCCGATGTTGTCCCTGCTGCTGCCGATGTTGTCTCTGCTGCTGCCGATGTTGTCTCTGCTGCTGCCGATGTTGTCTCTGCTGCTGCCGATGTTGTCTCTGCTGCTGCCGATGTTGTCTCTACTACTGCCGAGTGTTGAATCGTTGCTAATGCTCTTGTTCGTTCTGCCTCAGGAATAGTATGCGAATACCAGAAGCCTTCGGGGCTGAAGTCAGGATCAAGATCCGGTGGGTGTGTCCAGGAGGTGAAGGTGACGATTCCGTCGCTGTCGGCGGTGCCTAAATCTGGAACGAAGTCGAGGACGAACACGTTGTTCTTTAGCACGGCCTTGCCGATGTAAAGTCCGCCTTTCCCGTGGTACAGCTTGAACTCCTGAGTGGTGCTGTCTGCTTTGAGATGGATGCCTTTCGTCATCAGCTGGCTGACGCTCAGTAAGCTGTAGCCGAGTCCCTCCGCGATTAAGACCTTTGACATCTGCAGTATAACGTTTGTCTCCCTTGACTGAAGTTGAACCACGCCTTGTCGTCGTGTGCGCATGTTCTGGTTGTTAGCGACGGTGATCACGACTTCCCGTTGAAGTTGGTGTTCCCGTTGAACGAAGCGACCCGAGGAGCACATATGCTGCCCGCAGCAACTGTCCAAGAACCAGGTATCCTTCCTGGATGGTTCGCTTTGGGCGATGGCTGCGTACGTTGGGTTTGGTTGAAGTGCTTCGCGGCGAGGGATACTGTTGTCGAGCTGCTCTTCCGGTGAGTAATGCGGTGGAGACTCGGTGATGCAGGAGTCAATCAATCTTGCCATGCATCTGACGATGTTTCTTGCTCCTTGTGCAAATTGTGTTGGCGATGCTGTTGAAGACTGCGGCTGGCTTGTGGGGTGCGCCTGTGTGGACACTACCTGACTGCTTGAAGGGCGAAGTTGACGTTGTGGTGGCGTTGATTGCTGTCGATTCGGGCAGTGTGTGCGAGGATGCCCTGACGTCTTGCAGAGATGACAGAACGGAGGTACGGGTTTTGGTTTATGCCGGTTGTTGTTGTTGTTGTTGTTGTAGCGCCGTTGAGTGTGGAACGCAAACTCGGGTACTGACGTTTTCTTCTTGTGCCGCTCCTCTTGCAGGTCCATGTCTTGCTGCTCAGCGTGGATTTCGGCGCAGAGTGCTGCTTCGGATATCTTCCCGTGAGCTCGGAGTATGGCGCGAGTGGAGCGCCAGTGAGGACCAAGACCGCCGATAACAACTGTGACGAAGGCGTCTTCCGATATCGACCCTCCACATCGAAGGAGTTTGTCGCGCAATTCGCGACAGCGACTAATATACGCCATTCCCTTTTCGCCCGGTTTCATTTCCACTGTTGTCAGTTGTGCAATTAACTGACTCTGATTGACGCTGTCTGTTGCCTGATACAGGTTCTTCAAGTGATTATACGCGAGCTCGGCGGAGTTGCCGTATCCCCGGTAAGACCGAATGTTCTGCTGCTGATTCGGAGTGATGTTCCTCAGTAGGATTGTGTATGCCATCATTGACTGATATGTGTACTGCTGCTTGTCGTACTGTGTGCCGTGTGTTGGATATGGTAGGGACCCATCGAAGAAGCCAAGAATCTGCGCGCCTTCCATCATCAGCTCGAACTCGAATGACCAGGTAAAGAAATCCTTCCCGTCGAACGGTCTTGATGTCTGAAGTTTTAAGACGTGCGCGAACTGCGACTGGACTTGAAGTGCGTCTAACGTTTTCTCTTGTCCAGGTGAGGGTTGCTGGTGCGGTATGAAGCTGATGGAGCCGCGCTGGGGCTCGTATGGAGCAAAGGTAGGCTGGTGCTGCTGATTTCCGCGCGCGTAGGATGAGCTGTCGAGACTCATGGGCGTCACTTCGTTGTTGTTGTTGCTGTTGTTTGACTGCGCAGGTGCCGTTTGCTGGTGTTGTTCGTAGAAGGACATGAAGGAGAAGAATTTCTCCATCATGCTTGGGTCAAAGCCTACAGGTTGATTCGCAGGAGTTTCAGTAGACCCTGCTGCTGGTCTTGTTGCCGTACCTTCCTCTGTCTGTAGGCCGGAGGCAGGTGGTGGAGTAGGAGTAGTGCCAGGAGAGCCATTGGAAGAACTTCTCTCCTTCTGAGTAGCCATGCCTTCTGATGTTGTAGGTATCTTGATAGTGGAGTTTGCCCTGACAGCTCTCATACCATGTTGGGCTGAGAAAAAGCCCTTAGGATCTTTGCAGGACTAAACTCTGGGTAGGAACAATGTAATAGCGGAAGCGTTTAATGATGAGTCTATGAACCACCTTGCGCTGGTATGTGAGGGCGAAGTAGATTGATTAATCAAAGAGATACAAGGCTTTTATAAGAATACAAGGAATATGAAAAGATGCAACTAGTAACTGTTTTACTGTTTGCTGTTGCGGTTCGATACAGAGACGACTCGGGCAACTGCTCGATAACGAGTTAGTTGTTTGTCCTTGCTGTCGCGCTGTACTTGTCAGGTCAAAGGTCGCTGACCTTTGACTTTCGCGTAACCTCCAGCAGTTGCTCAACCTCCGAGGGTTGACTCGCTGATGCTTCGCTGTGTTTCGCTTCGTTTATGACTTAGTGTTTCGACTCGAGAGAGGCGCTTAAATCACTTGTTTCCAACAAGTGAGACTGAACAATGGGATTGGGGTTATGGGTGGGGATCGTGGCAAGAGGCTCCTAATGTGTGCGCAACCCAGTATGGTCGAACGGACCTAGATTACTGTAATCGGAGCTCAGTAAGGGGTTAAGCGGATGGATCGAGGAGAAGGTTTTGCAACTGAAGTGTTTACCGAGCTTTTACTAAGGGCGTGTCCCACTTGTTCGTTTTGGAAGAAACACAAAGTTTTTACGTAATTTCGAGTCAGCAAAAGAGTGTACACTCTGACGAAAAAAACACGCAGCGCGTCAGCTCTAGTGCAAAACGAAATTGCACCACGCGGACTCACAGCCCCGCCCACACAAGCCCATCTTCCGAATCAGAATTCACCTGGGCCGCGAGCGGTAACCCGCCCGGAGTGCGAATTGTCTGCGCAGGATCTGACGGAGCTCGCACAACCAGAAACAAACAAACAAAAAAGTACCGAGCCGTTTTGTTTTCGCAAAACTGTGTGTTGGGCGATTTTCAGCATGGGGTAACGGACTGCAGGACACTGTACGCCATGGTCGCACGTACCATGGCTGCGGTTTTTGCACGTGGGAAAAACGCATCTTTAGACGTCTACAGTTCGTCACTGTGGCGCGTCATCGTGGAGTTGCATCTACAGTATCGCTATTCGTCTGGTTACAATTAAATAAAGGGGTTACCATTCTCAACATGAACTGTAAACGAACAATTGGGACACGCCCTAAAGCGGAGAACCCCCTTTGTGAAAAGAGTGGAAGGCGAGCGTTGCCCTCACATAAGGAAATTTTGGCTTCCTATCGTCACAGGTATGTGGCTCGCACCGAACGAGGAGGTTTCTGTGTTTAGCTTGGGCTCTCAAGCCACGAGCCTAATGGACGGCCAATGGGCAGTAGCCACGAGGAGGGTTCTTCGTCTGGCACGACTTGAGCTGCGCGCCAAGTGCCTGACTCTTGGATATCAACCTGCGCTCATGTACAGTGTTTTTTCTCCAAGCCAGGAGGTAACCCACCAATAATCGGAGCTTGCTTCAACTCAGCAGCACACAAACCTAGATTGTGGTGGAAGGCAGGCTCTATGAAGGAAGCAAGGAAGCAATAACTGACATGGCGGGTTTCCAGACCTCCCTCTAGGGCCAATCACTCGGCTAGGCCCAACCTGACAAACAGGTTCGCCTTTGTTTCTGTGCGACACTTGATGCGCGAACTACAATTCGTCATCCAATACAACTCCACGCGCGGTTTTCCCAACCACATCTCCAACGGCTCGTGGCTCAGTGGTTCAAAGGTGTTCGTAAACACCTATGTAGCAGCAGCAGTTTCAAACCAAAACCACCCAAAAGCCCACCCAACCGCCTGAAATTCCTAACAGAACAGTTTCAAACCAAAACCAAACCACCTGAACCGTATCCATGCGAGCTTTAGCCTCACTTGCCCCAGACAAAAAACTCTATCAACCCCCCTGCTCTCCATCGCTCACCGGTCTCCACCACATCCCCGTTTAGTTTTGTTCCGTTCTACCATTCTGTACCGCGCTGCTCTCTCTCTCTCTCGCTGCTCTCTTGTTTCTCTTGTTTCTCAACCCACGCCATCCACACATCTGATCCTCCTCTCCCCAGCGTGTCGCTCCGTCATCTTCACATCATCCATCCTATCAACGCATCCGCTCCTGTGGCGCTTCCGTGTCAGCTGTGAGGATGGTGTGATGTGCTGCAGTGTAGACGACAGAGAGCACCAAACCAAACCTACTAGGAGAGCTTCAGTGTTTTCGGATGTGTTGTCTGCTGACAGTGTGGACCGGACCGGAGATAAGGATGGAGCTCTAACAGCCTCTTATCACACAATCACACAGCCCGCTTCAGCCTTCCCCCCTGTTCCTAGCTTATTCGAACGCTGTGCTGATCAACTTTTTGTACAAAAACAGCAGCACCTTCCGACGTACGTACCTGCCTCCCGTTTTTCCCGCGAATGCGTTTGTCGCGAATCCGGGGTAACACGGACCTTTGCGCATATCTCCGTCGTGCCGTTGTGTCACTGTCGTGTCGAGCCCTCTGAAAGTCCTCGCTGCGTGCCGCGATCGGCGCCTTGCGCACATGACTTTGTGGCACCAGGTTAGGGAACTGCCAGCTGCACCGCCAGACTCGTCGTTCCCTCGTTGCCGGCAGAGCAACGCACCTGCTGACGGTTCCGGCTCTTCCTCCTCCTCTTCCTCCTCCTCCCCCTTCCCTCCCTACTTTACCTCCTCCGCTCACTTCTTTGATAGCGTCAACGCCGTACTTTCCGCTGCGACGGAACACGGCACGGCGCGCTCGTCGCTGGCTCGCGGAGTGCACGGGCGGCACCAGCAGCTGCAGCGACTCCTGGGAGCCGCGTGACGCGCAACGCAACGCTCCGTGCCGGAAACGATTGGCGACGGATGTTTGAAGCCAGAGATCCCTCGCAGTCCGTCCGGTGGTCTTAGTGGGTGTGCGTGCAGTGCTAGCAGTGCTCCAGTTTAAGGTGATACAGCAGTACGAGTGACAGGTGCAGCGCCGATATTCCAATCTTCACGATTTACTCACTTGCGCGTTAAAGAGTCCTGGCGGGTGCATGCGAATTCGTCTTCTGAATTTCCTCGCAGTGAGTTCAGTGGGAGCTTCTGGTTGTGAACCCGGATCCTGTCGGCTTTTGTTGCCCTTGATTGAACTCCCCTGTAGGGTCGAGCGTTATTGATGCCGATGCCGCTTTTGGTTTCAGCGTCACCTCCTTCCGTTTGAACCTCTCTGCTACATCAATTTCTGAAAGCAGTAGTTATGCGCTATTAGTGTGGAGATTTCTTGAAAGTTTATCCTCCTTGTATTCTGCTCGGTGTCTTCACGGTTATCCTGCTCTCCCCTCTCCATCCCGCTTCCTGCCTTCATTCCTCCCCGTCCTGCCGTCGTTTTCCCGTGTCGCCTTCCGCTCCTGCTATCGCAGGTCATCTCAGGCTCCTTTTACTGCCTGGGTGCCAACTTAACTCGCAACGTTCGCGTGGCTTCACTTTGGAGTTTCGAGTTTCCGCTCCGTCGTCATTCCCTTCGACTCGGAGCGCTCCAGTTACGATTACCGTTCCTCCGCTCGCTGCGGCTTCAGCCGGACTTGGTAAATTTCTCTTGTACTCTAGGGAGCGTTTCCGCGACTGTACTGCCGCGTCACTGTGCCACGAGTTTTCGCTGACTGCTGACCTGGCTGAACCGCTTGACCTAACATTCATTCTCTTTATTCGGCTCTACGCGCGCGCGCGCTCGTACATCTCGTCCTCCTCCTCTTTGGCTCCTCGGCGCATCGAACAGCCACCCTTGTGTATATTTCTCCGTAGGATTCCTCCGCGCCTCGTGCCGCATACCTCCTGCGTGCAAAGGCGACGTTAGCTCAACGTTCACCTGCTTCGGATTGCCTGTCGTTGCACGTTTGTTGATAGTGCGGGAGTAGAGAAGGCGGCTCGGAAGTTCATTAAAACAGTTCAGCAGCGTCCGGTATAGGGACGGGGGTACCTATAGGTGCAGGGCTGGTGCAAGGAACGCTTTGAGAGCAGTTTCTTCCCAGTGCGACGTCTCTAATACAGGTTTACAGCAGGAAGCTCAGCAGCTATAGCAGCAGCAGCAGCAGCAGCAGCAGCAGCAGCAGCAGCAGCAGCAGCAGCAGCAGCAGCAGCAGCATTAGCGGCAGGAACGGCAGCAGCAACAGCAGGCATGGCGTCGTCGTCGTCAGTGTCGAGCAGTCGCGCGCGCATGGACCAGATAGTATCGGAGTTCCTCGCCAAGAGCCTGCACATCATCCTCGACTCCAGGATACCGTGCGCTGCTCATGCACCCGCACCCGCAGCACCCGCAGGCGCAGGCGTAGGCGGAACCGCAGCCGCAAGCGCGCAGCAGCATCTCGACTCAGCCCTCGCGCTCTCCGGTCAGTCGCCCCTTCCTTCCCCCTCTCCGCGCCACGCTGAGCTTGGCGCTGCTGCTGATGTGGCAACAGGGGGGGGTGGGGGTGGGACTGGCAGTCTCACGAGCAGCGGTAGCAGCACCAGCAGCAGCAGCCATCGCGCAGCCTCCGCTTCCCCTTCCCCCGCCTCCTCCTCTTCTTTCTCCTCCGCGCCCTTCCCGTCGTCGTTCTCCCCGTCCTCCCCATCTCCAGGGGTAGCCGCCGCCGCCGCCGCCATCGCCGCTGGCGTAGCAGCAGCTCCCGCGCCGCTTTCCGTGCCGTCGATTTCCGACCGTTGGTTCAATCTGGAGCTGCAGCAGGGAGCGGCTGTGATGGAGGCAGTGGATGGGTGGCGCCGCTTCCCGGTAGAGCCGTTAGTGATCGACGTACTACTAGACAGACCCGCCTCCCTCTCTTCCCACTCCTTTCGCGCCCCCTCCTCGTCCCATCCTCACTCCCACTCTCACGCGCACTCGTTCGCTCCCTCTTCCGCTCCCGCGTATGGGCCATCCGGAGCAGGCGCGGTGGCAGCGGCCGCCGCGGGAGGCGGCGGGGGGGCCGTGAGCGGGGAGGCAGGAGCGCTGGCAGGCGCGGGAGCGGGCCCCGCGTCCCGCAGTAGGAGCCTGCGCCAGCACGCGCCTTCCCCGGAAGCGTTCATAAGACTGTCCGCCCCAGGGGTTGCGTCGGGCCCAGGCGTCGCTGCTGCCGCTGCTGCTGACGCTGCCGCTGCGGCGTTTGCTTCTCTCGGGACCGGTTCTGGTCTAGGCTCGCCGTTCGGTGGTTCTGGCTCTGGAATAGAAGCAGCGACGCTGGGCGAGTCTGGAACAGGGCGACGGGACTCGGCGGGTGCTCCCGGTTCTTCTGCTGGTAGCAGTGGTGGTGGTGGGGCGAGTGGTGGTGGCAGTGGGCCGCTGTTGTTGGAGCGATGGGTGGTGCGGTACGAGAGAAGGCGAGGCGGCAGCGGTGGCGTGGAGTTTGGTGAAGGCGCTGCTGGCGTTGGTGGGGGAGCGGGAGGGGCAGGAAGCGGCGGGGGGGGCGGAGGCGCAGGCGGAGGGGTAGGCGGAGGGGGAGGCGGAGCGGTGGATATACCAGTGGTGTACAAGCACATGGTCGTTATGCTTCGCTCCCTCTACTCCCTCACTCGCACCCTGCCCGCATACCGCCTCTACTGCTCCCTGGCTGACGCTGCTCTCTCCTCCTCTGCCGCCTCCTCCTCCTCCTCTTCCACCGCCACCGCCACCGCCGGCGGCGGCGGCGCCGGCCCTTCTTTCTCCCCCGCCCCCCCTATCCTGATCTCCGGCTCCGCGCTCCGCCCCACGTTCGCGCTCGCCTTCCGCATCTCCCCCAACCCCGCGGCCGCGCTCGCGGACGCAGCTGCCGCGTCGTCCGCCGTCGGATCAGGCGCGGGCCAGTCCGGAATGAACTCGTGGGCGTTAAAACCGTTGGATCTCCCCGACGGGCGCATGTCTGTCTTCGTGGTGTATAGACCCGGTGCCGCTGCAGCAGCGTCGGTGGTATCGGCTGTAGAGGTAGCTCCTCCTGTGATCACGCGGGTGATTACAGACTACGTGGGTACGGGCGGGTCTGTAGCAGAGCCGCCGCACCACCGTCGCCCCATCCGCCACTACCAGGCTCCCCCCGCGTCCCTCCCCCTCTCCTCCTCGCTCTCCTCCGCGTCTTCCTGGTCCCCCTTCTCCCGGCGAGCCTATGGTCTGCTCGCGGGGCTCCCCTTGCTGGTTTCCCCCTCCCCGTCCCCCTCGTCCTCCCCCTCGTCCCTCCCGTCGTCTTCCGCCGCGCAGCTCTCGTCGCTGTCCTCCCCCTCCGCCGCCGCGGCCGCGGGGCGCGCGCTGGTGATGTTCGCCCGCAGGCACAGCTTCGGGGGGATGGAGGAGAGGCGCGGATCCGCCGTTGGCAGTTCCGCCGCCGCGGCCGTGGGTGCGCGGGGCGGGGAGAGCGGCGGCGGGGGAGTGGGCGCAGGGGCAGCAGCGGGAACAGCGGGGTTTGCAGGGGGGAGCGGCAGCGGGGGGAGGGGAGTCATGGGGGTAAGGTCCGCCGTGTCTGCTGGGTCGTTGATTGGCACTGGGCTGTCGGGATCTGCCAGTGGGACGGCAGCCGCAGCAGGAGCGGGCAGTGCAGGGGTAGGGATGATACAAGAATCACCAGCAGCACCAGCAGGTGCGGCAGCTGGAGCAACAGCAGGAGTGGCAGCAGCAGCAGCGGTATCAGGAGCAGCAGGCATGGGGGGTATGGGAGGGTATCAGGTGCCTATTTTCTACCGGGGGATCTCGCCCCCGTCGCTTTCGTCGTCTCCGTCGTCCCACGTGTTTGCGCGCCCCATCACGATCTACGAGCAGGAGCCGGATGACAGCGGGGTGGACGGCGCAGCAGGGCAGGAGGCGGGACGATCGTCGTCTGCTTCGCCAGCAGCACCACCACTGGACGAGCAACGGCAGCAGCTGCAGGCGCAGCAGCAGCAGCAGCAGCAGCAGCAGCAGGTGTCGCACTATCAGCAAGCGCACCTCGAGCAGCAGCAGCACTACCAAGGCCTGTCTCACCGCCACAGACTCCCCCCGATTGTCTCTTCCCCGTCCGCCCACCATCCCTCCTCTCTCCCCAGCCATCCCTCTTCCTTCGACTACCATCACCACCACCACCTCTCTGCCTCCCCCTCCCCTCCCCTGTCCCCATACCCCCCGCACCACCCCTCCGCGCCCTTCGCCCGCGCGCCCAGCCTCCCGTCCCTCCCGAGCGCGCCTGTGTCTATTCCCAAGATCAACTCCCGCGGACAGATCATCCCCCGTCGCCCCTCTAGCACGTTCCATCCCAGCAGCGCCAGCAGCAGCAGCTGCGGAAGCAGCGTGGGAGGGGGCAGTGGGATGGGGGTAGGTAGCAGGGCAGGCAGCGGGGTAGGCAGTGGGGTGAGTGCCGCTGGTGCTAGCGCTGGCGGGGGGGGTAGCAGTGGTGGGCGGAGCGGAGGAGGAGGGTGCGGGAGTGACAGTCAGGAAGCAGCAAGGGCCGGAGGCGGGGGAGTGGGAGGAGTGGGCGGAGCAGTGCTTGTGTCTGGTCTCCCAGTTCCCGCTAGAGCTGTTAGTATGCCCCCTGTGTACACCCACACAAGCCACACAGGTGGTCAAACCTCTCACACAGCCCACACTGGTCACATAACTCACACAACTCACACAACTCACACTGCTGAGACGACTCATGCACATGCTGGTAGAGCCAGCGGTGGTCTGCTGCCATGGGCGCCCGCTCGAGGCCCCATTCCCCTCCCCTCTCACCACACTCCGCCCCTGCTCATCCCTTCGCCCGCCCCTCACCTCGTCCCCTCTGCACCAGTCGCCTCTACTGCCATTACGCTTGCAGGGAGAGCTGTGGTAGGGCCAGGCGGAATGGGTATGGGTATGGGTGTGGGTGTGGGCGGTGGTGGTGTTGCTGGCGAGGAGCTGTTTACCAGTCGCCAAGGCTCCTGGCGCCCTTGCTCCGCCCCTGCTGCTGCTGGCGGCGGGCTTGCTGCTGCTGCTGGATTCCCCCCCGCGTTCCATGCTGTGCCGGCAGCAGTGGCAGCAGCGACCCACGTCCCCAGGTTTACTTGGCAGCAACCGGCGTCCGCAGGTGCAGGAGTGGTAGCAGGAGGAGGAGTAGGAGTAGGAGGAGCAGGGGCAGCAGGCAATGGAGGGGTGAAGCCTAGCAATGGAACTTCGGCTCTTACAGCTGCTCTCTCTGTCGCCTCTGCTGCAGCAGCAGCCGCACCAGGTGGTGGCGCTGCTGCTGCTGCTGGTGGTGGTTATCCCACTGGAGCAGCTGCTGCTGGGTCATCCGCGTTGGGCGTGGGCCAGGGATATATGGGCGCTGGTGGGGTGCGGATTGGAGGGGCTGTGGGGAGAGCAGAGGCAGCAGGAGCGGGAGGGGAAGCAGCGTGGGGGGAGAAGGGGAGAGGCGGGATGGCAAGAGGGGGCAGCATGGAGGGGCGTGACAGTGGGCGACCGCACTCGTATGGCAGTACCCAGCTGGTGAGACACGCGTGCTGTTGTGAGTCTTTTTGAGGCGCCTCAAGAATAGATTTTTGAGGTGCTTCACAGACAGTGGGCGACCGCACTCGTATGGCAGTACCCAGCTGGTGAGACACGCGTGCTGTGGTAGGGCGCGGGTGGTGGGGGAATGGGGTCATGAGGATAATGGGGGCATGGGTGATGGGATTGTGGGTTGCTGTGGTGTCATGGCCCACATGCCTTGGGGTCCTGGTGAATGAGGATGGTGGTATGGTATTGTTTGTGTTTGTGCCATGAGATTGGGTTACCCATTCATCAACCCATGGCAGCTTGGTCTTTTCACACTATTTGCTCTTTTCCTCCTCGCTTTCACGCGTTCCTCCATGTCCCTCCCTCCATGTTCTTCCCAGTTCCAGTCCCCAGTTCCCGCCTCCCTCCCTAGTTTCCCTCTTTCCCTCCCACGTCCCGTTCCCGTTCTCCCTTCCTCCCTCCACCTATCCCTTTCTCTGCAACCCATCCCTGTCCTCTCTTCCTCTATGCCTTTCCTACCTGTTGTGCAGGGGTGGGAGCAGCAGGCATCGAGGGCACCGGTCCCGGAAGGCAGTGGGGTAGAGGAGGAGGAGGAGGGGCACCTGCTGCTGCCCTTTGCTGTGGACGACGATGACACTGACGAGCCCTCGCCCACTGCCGCTCTGCCCACTGCCGCCCCTGCCAGGTGTGTGTCTGTCTGTGTGTGTGTGTGCGCGCGCGCGCTCGCGAGCGCACGCGCACGCATTGCTGTGCTGCTGCCTGCGCGTTGTGCCCTTGCTCATGTCATGTCATGTCATGTCATGTCATGGTGTCGCGTGGAGACATGATGAAGGGAGACAGTCAGCATGAAAACCAACTGTCTGTTCGCGGTTCACTGAAAGGGCATCCGATCAACCAGGCATTTACATGCAACAGGAGAGACTCGCAAACAACCTGCTGGTACCCAGAACGAAACCAATCTCCTAACATTTACTTCGTTCTTCCACTTTGAAAAACGTTTCCCGTACATCTTTCATACATGCACCACTTCTTTGGCAGCATTATTGCGAGATCCCTCTCTCCGAGTTGCCTCAAAGGGCCCATATCCTCGATTTCCATCGCCTCTTCGTCCCCTTGGTCCCTGCGTTTTCCCTCCCCCTACCCAACTCCAGCCATTCCCAGGATGTCAACCGCGCATTGCCGGGCGTTCAGAGTCGTCAGGTGGATTCCCACAGGGCACGCGAGTCGAGTGATTCACGCGACGCTGCAGTAGGTGCGCTCATCCGCGTCCTGCGCTATGCGCCTCCTCTCCGCGCCTCCTCCACCTCCTCCTCTGCTGCTCCGGCTGCTGCTGGTGCTGCTGGGCTGCCGGTAGGCGGTGCACTCAGCATGTCGTCTGTTAACCCCGTGCAATACGGGGCTGCCTTCCCCCGCAGCAGCTCCTGCAGCAGCACTGGCAGTGCTGGCAGCGCTGCGGCTGCTGCTGGTGGCCGTAGTGGCAGCGGCAGTGGCCGCAGCAGTCCGTATACCACAGCTGCCAGGGCCGCTGCTTCTGCTGCTGCCGCTGCTGCCCTGCCGTCCTTAGCCCCTCTTTCCGCTCCAGTTGCTACTGCTGCTCTTCCTGCTGCTGCTGCTGCTGCCACTGGGGCGGCTTGTCCTGCTGGTTCTCCTGTTGCTGGTGGATTTGCTGGTGGCGCTTTTGCTGCTGGGATGATGGGCGCAGGGATAGGAGCAGAGGTGGTGGAGGGGGGAGTGGGCGCGGAGGGGGCGGAAGGGGCGGAAGGGTTGGAGGGGGCAGCAAGGGCAGCGGAGTCTCTGCTGGATGAACTGTTTGGGTTCAGTGAGATGAGGGAGACATTGCTCAGACAGAGGGGCGTGGCCCGCAAGTGAGGGAGGAGTGAGTGTGTGTGTGGTGGAGGCGGTGGAGGGGTGGTTGTGGTGGTGGTTGAGGGGACAAGGAGATGCAGAGAGCAGAGATGATATGGGGGTGAATGGTGGGCGGGGTGGGTGCAGGTGGGTGGAAGTGCATGTGTGTTTGGGTTGCTGGAGGCGATATTGGTGACGCGCCGCTGCAGGGAGTGTGTGGTATGGTGTATTGGGTTGGGACCCAAGAGCGTGCGCGTGATGTGAGGTGAGACGGGTCGCTCGCGGTGATGTGGCATAGAGGTTGAAGTTCTGACACGGGCTGGCTGATACGGTAGGAGTAACCTTTCTCCAGAATCCAGATGTACCAAGTGGGCAGATAGGTGACGGAACAGGCAGACAGACAGACAGGTTGTGAGAACCAAGGCTGGATATGCCATGCCACATACTGGGGAACGCAGTACCGTTACTGCAGTCCCTTGAGCTAGCCTGCTCTCTGCACTTGTGCTGGATAGGCATCCGTGCTGTGCTCGTCTAGTTGTGAGGGATGAGCTGTGACCTGGATCAGTGTGGGCTGAAACTGGTTCTCGAATGTAGGGACAGAGTGGTGGATCAATGCTAGGTTGTACATATCATTAGCTTAGGGACTAGTCCTATATGCTGCTGTAACATTACTGTGACCCCCCTTTTATACATCAATAGGCCAGTCTTAGCTTGTGTACATTGAAGAAGGGTACTGTATGGGTGTTATGGTCACGTGATTGTAGTGCATCTATTTGAAGTGCTAAGATCAAGGATAAGCTAAAAGATGTCTGAGCCTTCCCATCTAGGCGGACCATTGGTCCAATGAAGCTCTATATTATACGATTATGCGAAATTATTGAGAGCCGCGTCAAGCTCTTTATTATTATATCACAACGTAAAGCTAGTCACAAGATAGTGCAAATCCTGGCTAGATAGCGCTGTACTGTTACAACAATTTCTACCCATAGCCTCTGTTGTTCGCGCCTGCAAATTTTCAAGCTGCTGCGCTGTGTGGTAGGGGCTT
Source organism: Closterium sp. Naga37s-1 (assembly GCA_947471745.1). NCBI lineage: Eukaryota > Viridiplantae > Streptophyta > Zygnematophyceae > Desmidiales > Closteriaceae > Closterium > Closterium sp. Naga37s-1. Next base: position 994,470 of record CANJKZ010000430.1, read on the forward strand.
CCACCACGCGGTTCGACGGTCGTCGACCAGTCAAGGAGGGGTCACCGTTTTTTGCGATGCGGTCTTGCCGCGAGCCTAGTGCGTTGCATGTGTATCAAGCATAGATAATTGTTGGAATACCCTTCACGTTGAGTTGCCCTGCTTGTTGCAGTAGATTCCACTATTTGGCCACAACCCTTGGGTTCAGTTGAGATCGGTATGATTGCTGGAGGTGGGACCAGGGTGTTGCAAACTCAGTCTCGGTATCAGTGTTGAGGAAGAATCCTTGGTGAAATGTTGTGTTTCAGGAGTTTAGCGGAAGTCTCAATATGATTGTCTAAAAACTGAAATTCTTCCGGAAGTCAATGCACATTTACAGCTGTAACGTAGGATGACTCAATACGCCCCTCACGAGCCCCACAAACAGTTACTGCCACATCAGCGAAAAGCTGCCCTTGATGTCCTCGCCACGCCACGAGTGTCCACAGAAAGTTCCACGATCCATCTTTCTCTTGGCTGCCTGTGCATCCCACCCATTCATTCATGATCCATCGCGTGATCCCAGCCATCCATGTCACATGGGCGTCTTGAACGTTGACCATCAATGTCGGACCCTACCCATGCATCAGCTTTCCCAACGCGCCAAACACGAAGGCTCTCTCATCGGGGAGCCCCCTGGAAGTGGAACCCCGTCGCACCGTAACGCAAGAGCCGTCGCCTCCGCCAGCGGTCGCGGCACTTTCAAGGGCAGCACACCGTAACTGTTTGTTGGGTGGGGTGGGGGGAGAGGGACCTTGGTTTCCTCGCCGCGTCGCCAACGAAACCCTTGCGACGGCAAACGACTAGAGAGAAATCTCGTGGATGACGCAAGGTGGGGGAAGATACTTCGGTCGCCGACCCACACGCATCCTCACCTCACCCTCTCCGACCAACCCATGCGATCTTTGAGGAGAGCGCATCCGTCGCCCAATGACCGATTGGCGCCTCGAGGTTGGGTTGGTCGGAGAGGTGGCTGGCTGGCTGATGCCTTCGATTCTCTAGTTCCAGCCAAACCCAGCTTTCCTAGCTTTCCCCTTCCTGTCCACTCCACGCTCTAGACACCTACTTTGAATATAGACCTCAAAACCTTGCTGTTCCGCATGCTACTCAGGGTCGCCCAAATTTACGTCGTCAGAACACACATCTCGTATACAACGACGAGAACGAGGTTCAGTTTTAATCCGTGCCAGAGGCTTCCATGTCCTTTTTTAAGTTAGCGTCTGATTTAACCAGAAAATTGTTAACACAATGAAACGTGAGAAGCTAGCTTAGGAACACAGTCACTTCATCATGACAGCCAGCGAACTAACACAGCAGCAACAGGGCCACGGATGGCCGTGGCCATTAATTCCCTTAACGCCACTCACCACCTCTCGCCCCTCGAATCACTCTCTAGGCGACATCCATGCAGTAGTTTTACCAGCTCTGACTGTCGCCTTGGACGTCGCATGCACGTCCGATCGCTACGGCCAGGTAGCTTCCGAATGTCGCACGGCTATGCGATTTCTCTCCGCCTCCGGTGCGACAAGCTCTCACGAAGCATTTTCCACCGGTACCACCGTGAATACCGCTAATCCTATAACTCCTAGTATCGGTAGAACGGTGGTTGACGACGCTGAGATAAGCAGCACGGACGTCTTTTCCACCCCCTCAGTCCCCTCGAGAAGACTAAATACAATCACAGTAACCGCCGCTTCGGCCAGCGGCTGTGTTAGAGTAGCTGAAGACGCGGAAATTGGTGATCCAGGCCGTGCTGCTCCAGCTGTAGTTAATCACGTGGGAGATTCGTCCAGCAGCGTCGCCGATGCGACGTCCGTCAGTTCCGATCCTGCAGCCCGTTACGATCTCGACGCCAATTCCGTTAGAGCGCACGACAGGCCGGTCGCCGGCACAGCGAACGGTGCAGAGGTTCGCGAGGTGAACAGAGCGGAGAACTGCGAGGCTGGGAGCTTTGAAAGGAACCGCGATGTACGCTGCGAGGTGCGGCCGGAAGGGGGTGCTGTTACCGGTAGTCTGGGCGGTGTGACGGAGTCCCCTGAGGACAAGGCGATCGCTAGACGTCTTGTGTTCGAGGAGGAGGGAGACGAGGAGGACGAGGTGGAAGAGGAGGAAGAGGGTGGAGAGGGTGGAAGGGGAGAGGAGGAGATTGAGGAGAAAGAGGAGGAGCAAGCGGAGCAAGGAAAGGCATTGATACAAGCGCAGACGCACACACAGTTCCGCGCGAACGGTACAGGAAACATCAGAGCTGCTTCGAGATGTACCAAGGGCGGTAACTGCGGTGCGCGTCGCAGGCGGGGAGGGGCAATTCCAAACACTGTGTTTGACACGTCATGTCTCGTCGATAGCTCGCGAGGCGAAATTTCGCCGGTCGAGGCGGAAGCGCTGCTGCGCCCGTTGCTCTCCGCTTGCGCCGCCGCCGTCGCCGAGAAAGCCTTGTTCGCCCCTGGACCCGCCGTTGCCGCCGCCACAGCCGCCGCCGCAGCAGCTGCTGATTCTCCGCCGGGTGCCACAGTGTCCAGCGCGGAACACGGCGCGACTAGCGGCGCCAGATCCGTCGCGGATTTCTCGCCGCGACGGGGCAAAGCGGACGCGGTGAGCTCTGGGAGCATGGCAGTGGCCGCACTGGAGTGCTTCCAGGAGCTGCTGATGAGGGGCGCGATCAGGGGGTGCATCGGTGATCGGAGGTGCGCGTGTGGGGGGGAAAGAGCAGAGCGGGTGGTGACATCGGGGGATAGTGTGGTGGTGCATCCGACTGATAAGGTAACTAGGAACGACGGTGGCGCTGGTGGTGATGCAGACTTGGGGCCAGCCGCGCGCGCGTCACGTAGGGTATTGGACGGCGAATGTGAAGCTAGCATGACCAGTAGCAGCCGCGAGAGCAAGCGCAAGAGCAGCAGCAGCGGAGTTCGCAGCAGCAGCGGTGCTCGCAGCAGTGGCGGCGGCGGCGTGGCAGGGCGCATTCTAGATGCCGTTTGCCTCTGTGCCGGTCTGCCTCCCATCGTTCACCCTGCGTCTCCTTCCACCTCCGAACTCCCGTCACACAATCTCACACCACGTTCATCAGGTTTGCATATATTGAACGTGCTACAATCGACCACCGCCCCTACTGCCGACACCGCTGGTGCTGCTGCTGCCGCGACAGCATCTGCCGTAACTTCTCTGCAGTACCATGCAGTCCGCACCTTCCTCGCCTTCGCCTGCGCCCCTTCCCTTCGCCTCCACGCGTCCGTCCTCCTCTCCCTCTTCCACCGTCTCCTCTCCCTCAGGCTCTCACCTCTTCCGCGGCCGCACCCACTCCCACTCTCAACCCCACTCACCCTCGCTCCGACTTCCTTGCACCTGCACCCCCGCCCTCCCACTGCTCGCGTACGGCCGTTATCTCTTCGGTCTGGCAGCAAGCACGCCCAGTCTTCCCTCCTTGTCCCTGAGGTTGCACCCGCGTCCCTTGCTTCCCGACGGGAGGTTATGGCCCTGGTTCGAGGGGAGAGGGAGGAGTTGGGGCGGCCGAGAGGGGCGGTGAGGCGGAACGATCGCTTCAGTAGCAGCGTCAGCAGTGCCAGCAGCGTCAGCAGTATTAACAGTAATATCAGTGCTGGGAGCAGTGGCAGCGGCGGCAGAAGCAGCAGTGCGAGTAGGGCCAGTACTGGCGGCAGTGGTGGTGGCTGGAGTGTGCGTGTGCGAGGGATGAGGAGAGGCCGTGTTGCAGAGACGGAGGAGGAACACAGTGGTTCAGAGGCACAACACTCGGTGCACGGAACAGGAGGAGGAGGAGGAGCAGCAGCAGCAGCAGCAGCAGCAGAGGATGCGAAGCAGAGGAGCAGGGAAGCAGCATGGGCGGCAGCAGCAGGCAGGGCGAACGGCAGGCTGAAAGCACTCGCGAAAGCGGCTCTAGCACACATGCTGACATACTCTTTCCCTGGAAAGGAGGAGCAGAGTGACGCAGGGAGCAGGGATGGGCCTTGCCGTACCTGCTGCAGCTCCGCTGCGTGTCCCCCCTCGCTTCTGTGTGCTGCCCCGCTGTGGGACAAAGGGCGAGGCGAGGAAGGGTTGGGAGAGAGCGACTGGGAGTGGGTGCAGCAGAAGCTGGTGCTTCCGCTGGGGCAGCATGGCGGGACAGTTGGAGGGAGTGAGGGGCGAGATTGGGATGCTGTAGAGGCATGTGGGAGGTTGGGCAAGGGAGGGAAAGAGGAGGCAGCAAGGGGAGGGTGCGCGGGAGTGTGCATGGGAGACGCAGGAGAGGGTGCTGTGTGCGGGTGTGATGGTGTGTGGAGCGGGCGTGTGGGGAACCTTGATAGAGTGGACGCACGTTTCATGCTCGCACAGGCAGGGGTGAGAGGAGCGGTAACTGGAGGTGTGGAAAGAGAAGTGGTGGGGAAAGGGACGGGCTTGGAGCAAACGGGAGTGATGAAAGAGGCTCAAGAAAACACGTGTATGTGTGTGGAGAGGCCGTGTAGTGTGGAGAGCCAGCAGGCGAGCACAGGGGACGTGCACTGTGGCAGTAGCAACAGCAACAGCAGCCATGGGCAGGTCAAGCCTCCACTGCCACCGTCTATCCAGGAGAGGGAGGAAGAACCACTGGCCCAGCGGCCATTGCAGCAGCAGCAGCAGCAGCAGCAACACACGGACAAGGGCACGGACATGGACTCAGAACTCTGTTCCTTCCCCTTGGCTGCCACTGCCAGTGGCAGTAACCCTGCCGAGTTCACCAACAGCGTCACCAACACTGACAGCAGCACGAGTGGCTGCGGTATCAGCAGCAGCACTGTTGCTGCTGCTGCTCCTGCAGCTGCTGCCGCTGCTGCTGCTTCCACGTATCCCGTGGCTGAGAGTGTGTGGTCCTGGGACTGTGATGCACAGCTGCTGCTACTGACAGAGCTGTGCCAACTCGCCGTGCATGGGCGGACAGGCCGTGGGAGGCAAGGGCACAGCGGTTTTAGGCTCAAACGTGACCAGTATGAAGGACGGGTGTGCGAAGCGAGGGCGTGCGAAGGGAGGGTGTGCTCGCAAGTGGGCGGACAAGAGGTGGGCCGTTGTGAAGCAGAGATGCATGCGGAGGGGTTTAGACAGGAGGAGGAGCGTCAGGAAGAGGGGAAAAGCGAGGAGGGGAGCAAGGGGCGTGCGGAGCAGGTGTGTAAGGAGGAGGAAGGAGGGGACGAGGAGGAGCAAGGAGGGGACGAGGAGCAAGGAGGGGAAGAGGAAGTGCGGGTGGCAGCTATGGAGTTGCTGTGCTGGGTTGTGGAGATCGGAGCGCCTCACCTTGCTTCTCACCCCCGGTGCGTCTCGTCTCTCTTCTCGCCTTTCATAACCCCTCACTTTCCAACCACGTTTCTTGACATGGTTGATCCCTATCTCCTTGACTCACGCTTTCTTACCTGTTGTGCCTTGTCTGTTCTGTTCTGACATGCTGCCTGGGTTTGTAGTTGGGTCAGATTCTGTGTCATCAGAGCTGCTTCGTTGGATACCTACCAAGTGTTATATATACTTATGTTTATATAAACATGAGTTATTCCACATAGTATCCCCGAATCGCTCCCACCCACCCCGCATCCGCCTCCTTATCCCCCATGCAGGCTGGTCAATCACCTAAAGGACTCCCTTTGCTTCTCCCTCATCAGCAACGTTAACGCAGCAATCACCGCTTCCTCTCCCCCCACCACTCCCACCACCAATACCTCCTCCTCCTCCCCTCACCGCTCTTCCTCCCCGCCTTCAACTCCTCCGCCTACCACCATCACAAGCACCACTGCCACCACCACCACCAGTGCCAGCACCACCACTACCAGCACCACCTTTCAACTATGCCACCTCTCGCTCTCCCTCCTCCTCCGCCTCCTCACCCTCCTCCGCGCGCCACTCCACTCCCAAGTCCCCCCCCTCCTCTCGCACATGCTGCTCACGCCCCTCAACAGCCGCACCCTCCCCCTGCGCGCCAAGGCGCCCTTCCTCTGCGCTCTGCGAGCGCTCCTCACCCTCCCCCAGCTCTGCCTCGACCTCTTTCTCAACCACGACTGCTGCCCTGGTGGAGGAGACCTTGTGCTCAGGTGGGTTCCAGTGTTGATTTTTCAGTCGTGTAGGAAATCTCCTCACCCTCCCCCAGCTGTGCCTCGACCTCTTTCTCAACCACGACTGCTGCCCTGGTGGGTTCTAATAGAGGAGGGAAAAGGGAGTTCTTTTAGCACCGATACTAGGTAGGTGCCTCGTGCGCAGGTTGGGATCACTGTACGTGCAGGTGACTGTGTGGCCAACCCTGAGGGGAGGGGATAGGGTGAGAACGAGCGCGTGCATAACTCTCACTTTCATGGTGCTTCCGTTGTCGTCCCTCTAGTGTATTCACTCATACACTCTCATCCCCGCTCTCATTTCCCCTCTTCCTCGCCCCCCCCTCTTTTCGATTCCTCTCCATCTCCCCTCAACTCCCCCCCTTCCACCCTTTCCCCTCTCGGCAGGTCTGTAAGCACCCTAGCAGATACCATTTGCACCCCTCCCGACCCAGACACGCACCACGGCTCCCAACTCAAGCCCCGGTTGCAACGGCACCAGCAGCACCACCACCACAAGCACCAGCAGCACCAGCAGCAGCAGCAGTTCCTTTCTCCAGCACCCACCTTTCCTGTCCAAGACCTCACAGCCTACCTGCCTGCTGCTCCCTCTCCTTCTTCCTCCTCTCCCTCACCCTCGTTCTTTCTCTCTCCCGTCATCTCTCCCTTTTCCGCTGCACCTGCTCCTGCCTCGGCCCACATGGCCATGAGTCTACAGGGCAGCGGGTGCATCCATAGCTGTAGCAGCACCAGCAACACTCCTGGGCTCTACAACAGCCACAGCACCACCCCCACTTGCACCAGCACTAACTGCACCACCACTTGCAGCACCACTTGCAGCTGCACCTGCAGTAGTAGCAGCAGCACCACCACCACAAGCTCGTCTACCTTCCCATCATCGCTCTCACTCTCCCGCTGTCCCTCCTGCTCCTCCCTCCGCTCCTCCCCCTCCTCCCTATCCATGTCCCCCTCCGCTTCTCTCTCCCCGTCCCCGTGCCTGTCCCCTTCCCAATCCCTCTCTTTCTCCACTCCCCTCGCTCACATCTCCCCTCCGATCTCTCCACTTATTCTCAGCCCCATAAGCTATGACCCCCACCGCATTGCAGCACTCTCTGCCTTTGCGTCCCTGCTGCGATCTCTGGCTGATTGGGCCAGTGCGAGGCAAGAGGACGGGAGTACTAGGAAAGGGAGGGAGGTGGGGGAGTTAAGAGAAGGAGAGAGAGAGGACGAGAGGGTTGAGAGGAGCGGCGCTGCGAGTGGCTCTGCTGCTGTTGCATCTACTGCTGCTGCAGCTGCTGCTACTGATGCCACTGCTGCCGCTGCTGCTTGTGCTGATGGTGTTGCGGCTGCAAGGCTTGGGGATACAGACAGGTCATCATGGGCGCACCTGTGTGAGCAGGTGCAATGCAAGTTACAGTACCATGCCACCATCCACCGCTTCAACGCCCATCCACACCCCTCTTCCCTCTCCTCCCTCCCGTGCTTCTCATCCCCCTCTCCTTCCTCCCCACCTGTCCGCACCTCTTGCCTCTCTCCCTCCTCCGCCTCCGCCTCCCCCTCCCCTAGCATCATAGCAATCTTCCTGCGCACGGCACCTGCTCTCTGCCGCACGGCCATAGGCAGCTATCTGGGGGAGAGAGGCCCGCACGCTGCTGCTGTGCTCGCTGCTTACATGGACTCTTTCGACCTCAGGGTAACTTCCTTTCTGCCCCCTCTCTCTCTCTTTCTCGGACTCTCTCTCCCTTTTCACACGAGTTTTGAGATGACTCAAAACGCTTCTGCTGTGCTCGCTGCCTACATGGACTCCTTCGACCTCAGGGTAACTTCCATTCTGACCCCTTCCACCGCCCCTTTCTGCCCCCCTCTTCCTACCCCCTCTTCCGCCCCCTCTTCCGCCCTCCCCTTCCGCCCTCCCCTTCCGTCCTCCCCTTCCGCCGCCCCTTTCTGCCCCTCTCCCCCCACCACCCCGCTCTTGAATGGTCCTGTGCTTCAATCATCGACTTAGCATTTAGGCCATTACCCCTCCCGCTCACAATCCCTCACCATCACCCCTCCGGTTCTTCCCCCCACCCTTCCTCCCCCGTCCCTCTCCCCTTACCTCCACCTCGCCAGGGACTGGAGCTGGACGAGGCCATCCGCGTGGTGCTGCAGTGGTTCCGGCTGCCAGGCGAGGCGCAGAAGGCTGTTTGAGTCGACTCACCTCCCCCCCTCACCCTCCCCTCCCGCACCCTCACACCGCTTTCGACTCACCTAAACCAGGGGCTGGAGCTGGACGAGGCCATCCGCATGGTGCTGCAGTGGTTCCGCCTGCCAGGCGAGGCGCAGAAGATCGAACGGGTCATGGAGGCGCTAGCAGCGCGCTACTGCTGCTGCAACCCGGGGGGGGCGCTCAGCGGGCGCCCGTCCACAGCCCACGTGCTGGCCTACTCCATCGTCATGCTCAACACGGACGCGCACAGCCCGTGTGTCAAGAAGAAGATGACCGAAGCGGAGTTCATTCGCAACAACCGTGGGATTGACAGCGGCAGCGACCTTCCTCCCGCCCTCCTCTCCGCGCTCTACCACCGCATCACACGCAATGAGATCCGCATGCACCACCCCGCCCCTCCCACTGCCGCTTCTTCCTCCTCCTCCTCCTCCACCTCTGCCTCCTCTGCCGCCTCCTCCTCCCTTCATCCCACCCGCTCGCCTTCGTTTACTTCTCCCCTCCTCCCTCCTCCTCCTCCTCTCTCTCACTCTTGGTCACCGTTTTTTTCCCCTACGAACTCCCTCTTCTCCTGCTCCTTGTCCTCCACTTCCTCCGCTTCCCCCTCCTCGCCTCACTCCACCACCTTCTCTTTCTCGCGGTCTCGCTCCCTCCCGCCCCGCACAATGCACAGACACTCAGAGCCTGAGCCTCAAGTCGGCAGCAGTGGGAGGAGGTGGAAGGGGCTGAGTATGGGGGTGGGAAGGAGCGTGCGAGTCACTCTCCCTGCTAGCAAGTCCGCTGGTGGGAAGTGCACAGAGAGTGATGGGGTGATTCGTTCACAGAGAGAGCAGACGCCAGAGGAACTGGTATCCCTTACACGAGTAGGCACACGCCAGGCCACAAAGCAGGGCTTTAAACGCTCCTTGTCTCGCAACAGGCTGGGGCATGCGAAGCAGTGCCACCAGCAGCAACAACAGCAGCAGCAAGAGGAGCAATGGTTGCAGCAGCAGCAGCGGTTGCTACTGCGGAGCATTGAGAGGGAGGAGAGGATCCTGTTAAGGGAGCAGGTCCGGGCAAGCAGTCAGCAAATCCAGTATGCACTCAAACCTCCCTCCTCCTCCGGCTAGTAATAATATGAACCTCAAGTTCTTACTCGATTCGTTATGGACTCTCATTCTCTCTACCTGTTACTCTCCTCCTCTTCCTTGTCTCGTTTCTCTCTCCTCTGTCCACTCCCGTTCCCTCCTCCCCTTTTTTTACCCCTCTTCCCCGTTGTACCACTCTCCCCTCCCCCTCCCTCAGGTATCCCTTTGTTACTGCGTCAAGTCCCCTGATCGCCCGAGCCTTGCTCCTGCTCATCACCCCCCACCTCACACGCGCGCTTCTCACCCTCTCCTCCACCTCTCGCCCAACCCATGCCTCCACCCTTGTCTCCTCCTTCCCATGCACTCCTACTCCCCTGCACGCAACTACCACCACAACTGCGGCCATGCCCTCTCACAAGGCTCCTCCACTCCCCCACCCTCTTTCCTCCTCCAAACCCTCCCCTGGAGGTTTTCTCCCCACTCTCCCTCGCTCCCAATCCTACCTCTCCTCCTCCTCCAACCCCATTGCGTTCGTCCCTCGCTCGCTCACCCTCTCCCCCTCGTCCTCCTCCTCTCCCTTCACCCCCCTACACCCTGTGCTACTGCTCTGGGTTCTAGAGGTGCTCGCAGCAGCAGCAGCGGCGGCCTCTGCGGTGGGATGCGATGGGTTGAGCCGAGGGTTCCTGCGGTACCATACAGCTCTGATTCTTGTGCATGGCATTCCCTCTGCTTCTGCTGCTGCTGCTGCTGCCGGTGGCAATGGCGGAGCTGCTGCCGGTGGCAATGGCGGAGCTGCTGCCGGTGGCAATGGCGGAGCTGCTGCCGGTGGCAATGGCGGAGCTGCTGCCGGTGGCAATGGCGGAGCTGCTGCCGGTGGTGATGCTGCTGCTGTGGCTGCTGTTGATGGTGTCGGTGGAGCAACCACTGCTGCTGCGCCGGTGTATTCTGCAGCTGAAGCAGCTGCAGTTTTGTCAGCGGCAGCGGCAGCCGTGGCAGCAGCAGCGGACGAGGCAGCCTGTGAGCTCCGAGAGATAATGGCCTTGGCAGAACCGGCATTGGCACAAGGGGCATCAGCAGCAGTGCGATTAGGATCAGGAACAGGATCAGCAGCAAAGGCAGCAGGTCCAGTAGTAGGAGGAGCAGGAGGAGCGATTCCAAAGGCAGGAGTGAAAAGAGCTGGTGATGTCATGGGAGTGACTGTGAGAGACGTCGGGGTGACAGGCATTGAGGTTACAGGCACACAGCTGACCTGTGTTGATGCGAGCAGCAGCTCATTGGCCAAGGTACGCACCACACGCGCTCTTCTGCGGGCCCTCTCCCTACGTGTCTCTCTGCTCTTTCCTTACTCGTTACTCAGCTGTTTTCTATCGCCCTTTCTTTGTCAAGTGTGGCGTGTTTCTTATGTTGGCGTTTGTGTGCGTGCGTTCGCGCTTTCTTTCTCATCTGTTTTGTGCTATTGACATCCTCGTTTCTATTCATTACAGGAAAGTGCTCCTTCGGAAGCAGCACCGCCAGCATCACCAACATCACCAGCAGCAGCAGCAGCTAAAGAAGCAGCAGCGCCGCGTCTCTCTTCTGCTACAGTGCCCCCATCAGTCATAACCATTCCCAGTGCCTACGACCTCACCACGTGCAGTAGCCTACTCACAACCCCTGGCGCTGCGAACCCAACTAGCACACCCCAAGGGACAGATGCAACCTCTCCTACCTCTGCCTCTCCTACCTCTGCCTCTCCTAATTCCACCTTCACCAGCAACAGCATCCACACAAGCCCGTCCCCATCCTCCGCTTTCGCAGCCCCTTTTTGCTCGGACAACCTTTTCGGGCTGTGGCAGTGCCCTCTCTTTTCCTTGTGTGTGGTCAGCACTGTGCAATAGCTGGGTAGGACGGTTCAAAACCCCTCTACCCTCTGAGCACCTCCCCTCTTCCTCACCTCCACTTCAATTCCTCCCACTACAGTTCAGCCCAACCCATTCCAAACCAAACACCTCCCTGTTCTCTTTCCCTCTATACTTTCCTCTGTGTAGCCATCAAGGAACCTCCTCACTGAATGGCTGCTAGTACCCGGTGCCACTATCCCAACAGCAGTAAGTCCCACTCCCAACAGAGTGGAGTTGTTGGAAGTTCATTATTATTGTCTAGGGTATTAGCTATATTTTCGTAGACTGGCCAAGAAAGGTAACATTCCTGAAAATGTGTTCTGGTCTGACGATTTAGGAAAACAACTTTTCATGTCCACTTGTCCACTAGCTTGTAAATTGTTGAACTCTATTAGAGACGTCAAATCCATAGTCGTTGCGTAAGACATCCGTTAGTGTACGCGTGAAATCATTAGTGAAGCCCCCTCGACAGTTCTTAACGACAGGTCTTCTAGCTTCTGCGTCCCATGCAAGTGACCTCAAGTCAGCTCCATCCATGCAAGGCAACGATGGGATGGCCTCGCGTCAAACATGGGCAGACAGTTGAATGATTGAATTTACAGAAGTGAGGAAAATTATGGAACATGGTGAGTTTGCCTTTTGAATTAGCAGTATACAGAGTTGTGATTCGAGAACCATTTGCTTCCAGCAAGACAAGTTTTTTCTGACTTTGACCCATTCGATCCGACAGGGAAGCTCCAGCATTTGCAACCACACCAGCCCTTCTCCAATCACAGCCTTCCGCGGCAAAATCAATGATGGAAAATATCTCATGGCATTCGTCCTTCCCACCGATGTGTGCTGCCCGTAAAACATACAGTACAAGACTGTACAGTTCTTCTCACCTGCTGCGTTTCCAAGGAGACCAAAGTTCAGAGAATCTCCGTAACCTTCTGTTTTCTTGATTTCCCGCCACTCCGGTCACTGTTCACAGAAACACGAGAGCAAAAAGTATGCATGCGGAAATATCTCAGCCACATTCCCTGAACTCTGTCCTGGAAAGTGCTCCCACTCGTTGTTTCGTCATGATCCTGGCCAATGCCTTTGCTGCAGGCCAGGTGGCAGGGTTTCACCACTTTGCCATGTCGGACGCTAAAACAGTGCAAGGGACAGTGCTGGGCAATATCTTTCTTCAATCGACGGACGCTGTAGTTCCTTCGAATAAGCAAGCAGCAAGCGACGGATCTTACCGTCCGTCGCACCAGACTCTTCAAGATAAGCCTCAAGTAGCCCCGACCACACATGGCACCTGTTAGCTAAAGTGGCCGATTTTTCATTCACGCGCCCTGCTGACGGAAAAAGCGCACAATGCTCACGTGGCAGTGCCTTGGTGACTTTGAGGCTCGCTTTTTCCAGCGGAGCTGGCGGTCCGACGCGGCAAGGAGCGCATGATTGGTGCAGCGAGTGATTTTTTCACATCGCCTCTCCCCACTCGTGCGCGCAATGCTTGAGGTGCTTGGTGCTCTCCAACCACAGGCTGGCTCACATGCCTTTATCCCGCCTTTGTCTCGCTGGAGCTTGCTTCGGTTCTCGATGCGCCAATTTGGTCGCACCATTCCCAGTGACATGCATGGCGCAAGCTTCCTTGCCTTGCCGTCATTTCCCCTTCACCTCACCGCTCATCCGCCAGCGCCAAGCCGTTCTCCCCATCCATCTACGTTTCCGCCAGAGGCAGTTTACAGCGACTGCATCCCTGTCTCCGCCTAGCCTGCCACTGATTTTTCGCTCCCCTTTCGGAACCGCCATCCGAACCTTTTCTTCGAGCGTCCCTGCCAGCCAGTCACCCGCATCGAAATCAGTGGTCTTCCTTGAGCGTCGCGTTTTGGTAGGATGATATATCCAGCTCCCGTGTGTTCCAGCCATGGTCATCGCATCTTCTGTGCCTACGCTTCGTCACTGGTTTCGTTTTGAAACTTTTCCTTCACGAGAAGAATCTTGTAAAGCCAGCGAGCTTCATTCCCAACCCCTGCGCGCAAATCTTACAAGGGAAGCACTTGAGTAACAACAAAGGTTTGTCGACTCCTTTCGTCTTCGACCACATATTACCGTTATATCGGGTTGTCCATTTATGCGAGCCAGCAGCTTTTTTACGGCAACGATCATCTATTACGACCGACGAGTGACTTGGAAAGTCTGTTTGCAAGACAGTCATTTAACAGTTCTCCTGCATCGCATACATGACGTACGGCCTGCAGCATATGGGTAACTCGGATGTGCTTGCACAGCACAAGCGCAAGAGACCTACGGCGAGCTTTGGTGAAGAAGACAAGGATGCAACAGGGCCGTTGACCCCTTGCGCTGATGGCAACCTTCTGCGTGGAAATCTGTCGCAACGAGCTGCAGAGCCCCGGAAACTCAAGCGGCAGCGATCGCAGCAGCCAAATCCGAAGCCCTTGTGTCCCTCGGTTAACGGAGGTAGTTCGCATGAACGTGTTTCTACAACAGCAGGAGCAGCAGGAGAAGCAGGAGTCCGTGGAGAGAGCTTCTTGTGGACCCGCTGTTGGACCGAGGATGCTCGCAACGACTTTTTAAACTGGATGGAGTCGGAATTTGTATCGCGGATGTATTCGCGGGCTTACTGCCACGAAGACATATGTGGATTGAGCAGCGCAGTGCCGCACGGACAGCAGAAGCTGCATCCAGAAGGAACGACACGAGATTTGCATCATGTTGGGACGCCTGCAAACGATCAGCTAGAGCAGCGGCAGCACCAAGGCCAGCAGCTACGAGGCTCTTACCAATCCAACCAAGATGTCAGCGAGCAGCATCAGCATCAGCATCGGCAGCAGGTGAAGCAGCAGCAGCTGTTACAGCCACAACAGCTTTATGCTCCATGGAACAAAACACTTCCTCAGCGCCCGGGCTTCCCAACCCAGTGCGACCTCACGTCAGCGGACACCGGCGCCACTCTTCTCCAAGGAGCCTCTGTCCCCCCTCCTGCTGCTCCGTGCTGCAGTGGTACCGGCTCCTTCGCGCCGCACCTGAACTCGGAGTTGTTTGTTCCAGAAGCTTCTGGGTCCGTTGGGTCTTGCTGTCGTGCTCAAAGCGTTGCAAGTGCGGGAGATTTGGGTGGAGAGGATGAAGAGCCGGGCGAGTGTGCTATCTCTCGTTCGGGGCTTCTAGACAGTGAGGACATGCGGGGTGCGAAGGAAGAGGAGCTGAGGAACCTTGAAGGTGCTCTGTCAAGAGGACAGCACCAGGGACAGCACCTGCAGCAGGTCGCCATGCAAAACACCCCAAGCGACTGGATTGTTGTGCCTCAAAATGTGAAGGATTCGAAATATCCAGCCACAGTTGTTGGATATGCAGTTCCCCCGTTCTTCTGTAGGGATGGTGCAGCATCCATGATTCCTTCCCTTGGCCTGCCTGTTTACCTACCACCTGTTCCGCCTCCACCGGGTGTTGCTGCTGCTCCACCCATGCGTATGCAGGCATCAATCATGTTGCCCAGTGTAGGACCAGTAGTCTCTCCATTTCCCCCACTAACACACCGTGGGATGCTAGCGTGTTTCGGCCCTCTTTCAGGAAATAAGATTTGACATACTAGGCTATTGTTCAATGGTGCAAAACTTATTATTCACATGTACTGTTCTGGAATGTTGTAGACAACCTTGTAAATAATGCTACTGCAATTAGGATGCTTTATTTGTGAAGAAACATGGAGCTCGTTTTACCGATACATGCTTTATTTACGTTCACTGTTTTGAAAGTTAAAAATATTGAGGGAGGTGGCAAACCTGCTACGCTATTGAAAGCGAAACTTTCGCAGTCGTCACGTTGCCGCGAAGTTCGCCATTCGCTAGAACATGCCCAGCACAACTGTGCTGTGCTGTTACACCCAGCATGTCGGCGCACTAACAAAGCTTCGCACACTGTTGCGAGAAGAGGCTGGCAATTTTGTTCGCACAGTGAAGGTCCAACTCGGGTCGCGGAAGCTTGAGATGTACAATTCTATAAGTGAGATTGCGCCTCGTGATGGAAATTCGCCCATATAATTCGTAATTGTTCGTTAAAAGGTGTGAAGTCGTTCACGGAGTAAAGTACCGACACCAACCATTGATCGTGTTGGATTACTTTAGTTTTCGCTCGTCGAAAGGTAACCAGATTTTCCTGCTTCGGCTGCTTCTTTGTTGTTTCCTGATCACTGTTTCCTTCCCATCACAACCCTCTCACTTCCCTTTCCTGCCTACCATCCCGCAGGGCGCTGTATTTTCCTCCTGGTAAGTGCGGACGTGCAGAGCATGGCAGGCCATCACCATCTCCAAGTTTCAACCCTTTGAGACGCGCAAAGCAGAACTTGCACATCACACCGACCGCGTAGCGTCACTCACTAGACTTGCGGGGCTGGAGCCTGGAACTATATCGCGCCACACGCGTACTGAGATTAGCATAAATGACTGTAAACCACATTGTCGATCACCAGGGAATGCGGGCAGAGATTTCTTACTTCCCAACACCAGCCTTACTAGTGTTCGACAATTCCGTCTTCAACCCTTCCCATTACGCGACACTGCTTCCGCAGCACACCCGCCCGCTTCGCGCATAATCCTCACACTGTCTCGCGACACCGCACGCAATGTCTGGCTGTCGCGCACCCGCTCGAAGATTCGCCATCGCTGCAGTCGCTATCCTCGTCCTCCTCTTCCCAAATGACCCCTCCGACCCCCTCTCCTTGACCCCGCTCACCGCGCAAGCAGCCAGCAGCAAGCCATGGATGGGCGTAAACCTCGGCGTGGGGCTCTCCTCGAACCCCGTGTCGCTCACGCGAGCCGTTTCCATCATCAAGCAGCGCGGCTTCAGTGCCGTCAAGCTCTTCCAGCCGGATCCGACGGCGCTCAATGCGCTGGCTGGGTCGGGCCTGCAGGTGATGACGTGCGTGCCCAACGAGCGGCTCGGGGAAATCGCCAAGAGCGACTCGGCGGCTCTCGCGTGGTTGGACGCGAATATAATGCCGTTCATGGCGAAGACTAATATTCTCGCGATTGCGGTACGTCGAAGGCCCTTCCTATCTCGCTCGGCTGTTCCTGTCTCGCATGTTCCCGTCTGGTTTTGCACTTTTCGCCAATCTCCGAGTAAACCCAACCACCTTCTCAACCACCAAGAAGAAGTTTTCTTTCCGTTTTGCCACCTGCATTGCAGTCTTAACACTCTTCCGTCCTTTCCATTCATTCTCGGCGATTCATGGCAGGTGGGGAACGAGGTGGTTTCCCCTGGCAACCCATTCCTCAGTTCTGTTGTACCCGCTATGGAGTCACTCTACAGGGCACTCACGGCTCGCAAACTACACCGCAGAGTGAAGCTGGTCACGCCGCAGCACATGAGCTTCCTGCAGGACACGTACCCGCCGTCGAGCGCGCAAGTGATGTCGAGCGTGAGAGGCGAGGTCACCAGCCTACTATCGTTCCTCAACCGAACAGGTAGGCCTTTTCAACTTTCCAATCGTGACACATACGAGGGTCCTCCCATTGCGCCGCAACACACGCTCAAGCGGACAGACCGGCAGCACAGCTGCTTGATACTTGGTGTCGCCTAAGTCTCCGTGCCTTCTTGCATTGTGATTCGCAGCCAGATATACTAGATCTCAAACTCTCCAACCCAACCCAACCTTCTCCGTCCGTGCTGGCCTCTCTCACCCCACCCTGCTCTCTCCCCAGGCTCGTACGCCGTGCTGAACGCGTACCCCTTTTTCTCGTACCTCGGGGACCCGGCCAACATTCCGCGCGACTTTGTGTTCTTCAAAGGCGGCGCGGGGAGCTACGACGACAAGGGGCGGCGGTACGGCAACATGATGGAGGCCTCCATTGACGCCGCGCTCTGGTCGTTTGAGAAGCTCGGCTTCCCCAACATGCCCTTCATTGGTGAGAATTGAGTTTCTCTCTGTCGTACCGTGTCCCCAACATGGAATGAGTTTCGCTCGTGCATTCCCTCCTTCCCACCGTGTCTCGCTCCCCCACTCGCATTTTCTGCACCGATATTGCCCGCCACCACCACCACCACCACAGGCACGAGAGCCAGCACCAGCACCACTGTCACCACCCACTGGATATTTAATCTATCCTCTCCTCTCTCCACCCGTCTACGCACCCCCCTGTCGCCATCCAGTGGGCGAGACAGGGTGGCCGACAGCAGGAGTAGCCATCGCATCGCCCTCGGCAGCCAAGGAGTGGAACACGGGCCTGGTCTCGTTCCTGCTGTCCGGTCGCGGCACGCCCAAGCGCCGCAACTCGCCCATCCGTGCATACCTCTTTGAGATGTTCGATGAGGACCGCAAGGACACGACCATGGGCGCGTTTGAGGCCTCGTGGGGGCTGTTCACCATGCAGGGCGACCCCAAGTACTCTCTCAACGTGCTCGGTGGTGGGGGTAATGGCAGCAGTGGTGGTAGCAGCAAGAGTGGTGGTGGCGGCGGCAGTTCTTCTGGAAGTGGTGGGAGCAGCAGTGGTGGGAGCAGCAGAGGTGGTAATGGTGGCACTTCCCCCAGATGGTGCATTCCGAAATCCTCTGCAACGAAACAAGCACTTAGTAATGCGGTTGCGTGGGCTTGCTCTAGTGGCGGAGGTGGCATGAACTGCGGGACTCTCATGGCCAAGTGCCCCGAGTCCAGCAAGGCTACTGTCGTTTTCAATGAGTGGTACCAGCGTGAGCGCCAGCACCCTGCTGCATGCGACTTTGCTGGTGCTGCGATGACCAGCACTAAGGATCCTTCCCCATCCTCCCAGTGCAAACTAAGAGGCCAACCCTGAGGAGGGATTGGATAAGTAGTGGTGTGAGAATTATCACACCTAATTTTTGTATGCTTGTCAACGATCAATTACACAAGGCTACATTTGCGTAAACCCACTCCCTATCTGAAGCCCCACGCTTCACATTTTACATGAGTGTGAGCGGTTTCATGCTGTATTGTGTCATTCTGTCTGTATCGTACAGAACATCGTTGTTTGTGCAGTTGTCCGTACACCCTCTCAACGGCTCGCTGCGAGAGGAAGTTCAGCGACGCGTCACGCGTCCTTGTCTACTTCCAAAATCCTGCAACTCATCCTTTGGCCGTTAAAAACTTCCGTTGGCGAAGAGCCAAACAGTCTCCTAAAGAAAGAGCATCGTTCTGCATTGCGTACCTTAAGGGCTGAGCGCCTACGCTTCATTTCTGTCAAATGCTGTTACATTCTCAGAATTTCCTTCAAGCGACCTCTTGAGCAAGGATAAAGGGAAGTACGGTAACAGAATGACAGTGAAACGCAGCTGGACGCAGCCTCTTTCGCCAAATCCACATCCAGCTTTTCATCAGATTCATCATCATCAATTAAGTCCCCATCAGCACATTACCGTATGCTTTTCCTCCAGCGTCATACCAGAGCCACCAGCACTCGCATCTTTAACAATATCAGCAGAGTTGTTTCCCACGTCCTTGTCCAATGTCCCCTGCCTTCCCCTCCTCAAGTTTCACCAGGGGATCGGCAGGAGAAGGACAACGTCACCGTCTGTCCTCTGTCATCTGTCTGAGAACATCTTTAGGTACCGTACCAGCAGCTGTCTGTCATCTGTCTGAGAACATCTTTAGGTACCGTGCCAGCAGTTGTCTGTCATCTGTCTGAGCACATCTTTAGGCACGAGTCGCTCTTGGAGATGGTGATGAAAAACCGGGGAAGAAACCTCGGAAACACATCTTTGAAAAGTCTTAATAGTACGGTATTGGATCAAAATATTTTTTGAGGTTGTTTAGTTGAAAAGGAGTAAGCACTTTTGACGCTAAAACTGCCTGGAACCAGGAGGTGCTGGTTCTGGGGGTGCTGATCTGGGGGTGCTGGTTCTGGGAGTGGACAGCAGCAGCTGTCTGGTCGGCAGGAGACTCTCCCGCGGCAGCAGCTTCGCAAGTGGGTTCTTCGGCGAGGTCGCGGAGCTGGAGCTACTGGAGCTGGAGGTGCTGGAGGCGCTGGTGCTGGAGGTGCTGGTGCTGGAGGTCCTGGAGCTGGAGGTGCTGGAGGCGCTGGTGCTGGAGGTACTGAAGCTGGAGGTACTGGAGATGGAGGTGCTGGAGACGTTGGTACTTCAGGTACCAGTGCTGGAGGCACTGGTGTTGGAAGTGCTGGTGCTGGAGGTACTGGAGCTGGAGGTGCTGGAGGTGCTGGTGCTGGAATTACTGGAGCTGCTGGTGCTGGAGGACCTAGAGCTGGAGGTGCTGGAGGTATTGGAGCTGGAGGTTCTGGTACTGTGGGTACAGCGCAGCGGCGACCGTTTTTCTTGCCTCAGCCGCAGTTGACGCTGCCACCACCTGACTCGGCACTTCGCCAGGTTCTTAATCTTCCGTCTTCCACTAGCCTTACTCCACCTCTCGACTCCCGACGCCAGAATTGGCCGCCAGTGTCCGCCGCCAGACTCGTCTTAGACTCTGTTATCGCGTGACTCCCCACTGCCTACTCCTTCTCCTTACACTGAGGTGATAGAGTCCCTGAAAGAGAGTAGAGAGCATGCGTCGCGTCCTGTCACGTCTGTTCGTACTCGTCGTGCTCCTCGTGCTCGCCCTCCACATGTCCCCGGCACTCACACTATGGCACTTCGTCCTTCCTCTGTTCCACAATGTGTTATCCTGCCTTCGCCTCCCGAGTCTTCTCTTCATGCTGTTGCTGACCCTGAGCCTGACATTGCTCGTGCTGTCAGTCCGACTGTCACTCGTCTTCTCGCCACGCTTGTGACTGACCCTAAGCTTTTGTCCCCTACTGCGTCTGCCTTTGTCGCTGAGCTTGTTGACTTTGCTGCTACATGCCGCCTTCACTACGTTGCGCGTCTAGTTGCCGAGTCTGACTGTCCTCCGTCCGTCGGTGATGACCTTACCCTTGGCTGTGACGTGCTTGAGGACAGGCAATTTGAGCTCGAATGCTTTGCGGGTGCTGTACCTCATCTCGTTGCCATGCTGCTTGCCCCTGAGGGAGACCCGGATGCACTAGACATCCCGACCTCACGCACTCATATAGAGGCAATCTCGGGTCAGTACTCCTCTCAGTGGCAGACAGCCATGGACGCAGAGCTGGCATCCTAGAAGTCCACAGGCACATACGTCAACGCAGTTCCCCCTCCTGGGGCGAACATAGTCGATGGCATGTGGATTTTCAGGGTGAAGCGGCCGCTGCTTTCAAGGCGCGTTACGTTGCGCGAGGCTTCAGTCAGCGACAGTGGGTCGACTTCTTCCATACCTTCTCCTCCACCCCGAAGATGACAACTCTTCGGGTCTTACTGCACGTTACAGCACAGCGTGATTACGAGCTACACTCCCTCGATTTCTCCACAGCCTTCTTGCAGGGCAGGGCAGTCTTCACAAGGAGATCTGGCTGCGCCGCCCATCTGGCTTCACTGGTTCGTTTCCTCAGGGTACCTAGTGGAGCCTCTGGCGGCCAGTCTACGGTCTCCGCTAGACGCCCCGCGAGTGGCACGACACACTGAGGACGACACTTGCGGCTCTTAGGTTTGCTCCGTCGACTGCTGACCCTTCACTGTTTCTGCGCACCGACCCTTCTCTGTCACCGTTCTACGTCCTCGTGTACGCCGACGGCTTGGTTTCTGCTACTTCTGACACAGAGGCACTGACCCTTGTGAAGGCGAAACTGCAGAAGAGACACATTTGCACTGACCTGGGTGAGCTGCGCAACTATCTTGGCTGGCAGATCACCCGGGACAAAGCAGCGCACACCATCACTCTGACTTTGTCACACATGGTGCAGCAGATCCTTCGGCGCTTCCGCTTTCAGCACACTCCTCTGCCTACGAGTCACTCGCTCTCAGGTCCACCTTTGGACGAGTCCGTAGAGCCGAGTGGTCCGTATCCAGAGCTTGTGGGCTGCCTCATGTACCTGATGACCTGCACTCGACCAGACCTTGCATACCCTCTAAACATCCTGGCGCACTTCGTTGCGTCCGGGAGACACCGCCCTGAGGACTACCGGGTTGTGCAGAAGGTACGGCGTTACTAGTGCAGTACGTCAGGCATGGGGCTTGTGCTTGGAAGACGAGGTTGAGTTGTGCTCACTGGGCACTCAGACGCTTCTTGGGCCGACGACCAGGAGACCCAGCGCTCGTCACAGGGTTACACTTTTAGTCTTGGCGCTGGTTCTGTCTCTTGGAGGTCCACCCGCTCGTCTTCTGTACTTATTTCCAGCTGTGAGGCAGTTATCTACGCTGGGGCTATGGCTGCACCAAATTACGCTGGCTGACCTACTTGCTGACTGAGTTGGGTGAGCGGCCTCATTCTCCTCCAGTTCTGTACGTGGACAACAAGACCATGATTGCCTTGTCTCGCGAGCAGAGGCTGAAGCACAGAACGAAGCACAATGCTCTTCGTTACTTTCTCGCACGGGAGCTACAGCAGCAAGGTCTGCTTCGCCTTGCTTACGTGGCCCCACAGGCCAACACTGCTGATATCTTCACCAAGGCCCTAAGGTCTGGTGATCATCAGCGCTTCTACACTGCTCTTGGGTTGCCCACTCTGCCTCACTTGCTTGTTTCTTGATCTAGCTTTGCCCTTGTTGGACACTGCTATATATCTATATACATGCATGTATGCACTTGCTAGGTTGTGAACAGTGTACTACCATTGCTATTATAATTTTGCATGTGAACTGGCCTTGTGGCCTCTTTCTTGTGCTCTGACTGCAAGGTGATCTTGAAATCCACTTGGATCTTTGCTTTGTTTGCTTCTCTTGAGTGGTCTTGTGACCGCTTGTTGTTCCCCATTTCACATATGTTATTGTAGGCTATACTAGGGTATACCCTATGACTCATCAGGCAGAGTGTTCAAGACCTGTTGGAGATCCCTACCACGCTGTGGATGCTGGTACGCTGCGCACGTTTCACTACGCACGTTGCGAAGTTGCTTGACTTCAGCAGAAATAATTCTCGCCGAGCCCTCGCTGCCGTTTTCCCCTCCGAGGAAAACCCCTCTCGCAGGGCTCGAGCGGAAGACCCGCAAAGCCTGTGCCCCAACAGAACGCAGCCAGCATGGCAGGCCATCACCACCACCTTCGAGTTCCAATCCCGTGAGACGCGCTATGCAGCCCTAACACATCACACTTACCTCGTACGTCACCGTGACTCACCAAACTCGCGGGGCTGGAAGATTATCGCGCCGCACGCATACTGAGACTACAGACTTACTGCGTAGGTCACTCGCTAAACTCGCGGGGCTGGAAGATAATCGCGCCGCACGCACACTGAGAGTAGCATAAATGGCTGTAAACCACATCGTCAAACACCAGGAGATGCGGGCAAGGATCTTTGATCTTCCAGCGCCAGCCTTACTAGTAGTGTTCGACAATTCCTTCGGCGTTCCTTCCCATTACGCGACACTGCTTGCCCTGCACGCCCGCGCGCGTCGCACATACTTCCCGCACTGTCTCACGACACCGCGCAATGTCTGCCTTTCGCGCTCTCCGTCGAGGAGTATCCGCCGTCTTCGCAGTCGCTATCCTCTTCCCCCTTTTCCTGAGTGACCCCTCGGTCCCTTTCTCCTTGGCTCCGCTCACCGCGCAAGCAGCCAGCAGCAAGCCATGGATGGGCGTAAACCTCGGCGTGGGGCTCTCCTCGAACCCCGTGTCGCTCACGCGAGCCGTTTCCATCATCAAGCAGCGCGGCTTCAGTGCCGTCAAGCTCTTCCAGCCGGATCCGACGGCGCTGAATGCGCTGGCTGGATCGGGCCTGGAGGTGATGACGTGCGTGCCCAACCAGCTGCTCCATGAATTTGCCAAGAGCGACTCGGCGGCTCTCGCGTGGTTGGACGCGAAAATTATGCCGTATATGGCGAAGACTAATATACTCGCTATTGCGGTACGTCGGATGGCCCCGTGCTCCGTTCTTTCTTCCTGCCTCGTCTCCCACGTGTACGGCTGGTTTTGCAGTCTTTTCCCATCTCAGTCCAATTACCTCCTCCCCCCTCTGTGCGGTTCAGTCTCAGTTTGTAAGAGTGTTCTGTCCGTCTTGCTTTCTGCCTGGCATCCTAATCTCTTTCCGTCGTTTTGATCCAATCCTGGCGATTCGCGGCAGGTGGGGAACGAGGTGATTTCCCCTGGCAACCCATTCCTCCGTTCAGTAGTACCCGCTATGGAGTCACTCTACAAGGCACTCTCGGCTCGCAAGTTACATCAGAGAGTGAAGGTGGTCACGCCGCAGCACATGAACTTTCTGCAGAACGCGTACCCGCCGTCGAGCACGCAAGTGGTGCCGAGCGTGAAAGACGAGGTCACCAGGCTGCTATCCTTCCTCAAACGAACAGGTAGGCCGTTCTACGTTACGATTCCGGATGTTTTGCATGTTACCGTGTATTTCGTCCATCTCCTTTTGTGTGTGTGTGTGTGTGTGTGTGTGTGTGTTTACCGTAGCCGTTCAACCTTTGAGGTGGTTCTTCTTCCCAGTGTGCCGCATCACTCGCTCAGTAGAGCAGACCTGCACAGAGCTGCCTGAGACGTTGCTGATGCACGTCTTAGTGAACTACTCTGGATCTCACTCTCTCCCAACGCACTCTCCTCCGTCCCTGCTGGCCTCGCCCACCCCACCCTGCTCTCTCCCAGGCTCGTACGCCGTGCTGAACGTGTACCCGTTCTTCACACACCTCGCCCAACCAACCAAGATTCCGCGCGACTTTGTGTTCTTCAAGGGCGGCGCGGGGAGCTTTGACGACAAGGGGCAGCGGTACAGCAACCTGATGGAGGCCACGATTGACGGTGCTCTTTGGTCCTTCGAGAAGCTCGGCTTCCCCAACATGCCCTTCATCGGTGGGTTTGTTTGTTGTAGCTGGGAATTGGATCGCACTTGCATGCCCTCCTTCCCTGCCATACCTCTCTCTTCCCACTCGCATTTCTGCACCAGCATAGCCCGCCACCATCACCATGACCCCCACCACCACCACCGACACCCATCTAGAATCTTTGTTAATTCTCCCCTTTCTCCACCCCGCCACTCCCTCCCCCCCCCCATCCCCACTCCAGTCGGCGAGACAGGGTGGCCGAAGGCAGGAGCAGCCATCGCCTCACCCGCAGCAGCCAAGGAGTGGAACACGGCGCTGGTCTCGTTCCTGCTGTCCGGTCGCGGCACCCCCAAGCGGCGCAACTCGCCCATCCGCGCGTACCTCTTTGAGATGTTTGACGAGGACCGAAAAAACACGGCCATGGGCAAGTTTGAGACCTCGTTTGGGTTGTGCACTATGCAGGGCGAACCCAAGTACCCTCTCAACGTGCTGGGCGGTGCTGCCAGTGGCGGTAATGGCATCAGCGGTGGCGGCAGCAGTGGTGGTAGCAACAAGAATCGTGGTGGTGGTGGGGGCAGTGGTAGTGGTGGCACCTCCCTCAAATGGTGCATTCCGAAGTCGACTGCGACGAAGCAGGCGCTTGGCAACGCGGTTGCGTGGGCTTGCTCTAGCAGCGGTGGTGGCATGAACTGCGGCGCTCTCATGGCCAAGTGCCCTGACTCCAGCAAGGCTACTGTCGTTCTCAATGAGTGGTACCAGCGTAAGCGCCAGCACTCTTCTGCATGCGACTTTTCTGGCGCTGCGACTACCACCACCAAGGATCCTTCTCCATCCTCCCAATGCAAGATAAAAGGCAAACTCTGAGAGTTGAACCTGCCCTAGCGGTGTGGCCAGCGCGTGGACGGACCATTCCACCTAGAAGCCTGTTGGTAGGACAAGGATTCAGCATTTGTGTGCGTGCGTGTGTGTGTGAGGCGTGTGTTTGTTTAAAACCGGGGTGCACATTCAGCTGAATGTGCATCAAAGGTTATCCCTTGACTGAGTGGGTTACGAGGTGTGCTTTCAACCCCTTCAAGTCGAAATTCGTTTCCCCCCTCCCCCGCAATTTCGTTTCCCCACGCCCCCGCAATTTCATTTCCCCCTCCCCGTCGAAATTCGTTTCCCCCCTCCCCCGCAATTTTGTTTCCCCCCTCCCCCGCAATTTCGTTTCCCCCCCCTCCCGCCAATCTGTTTCATCCCTCCCGCCATTCGGTTTCACCCACTCCCGCCATTTCACCCCCTCCCGCCACCTACGAAATGCCCGAAGCTCTAGCGGAATCATTTTTTTGTCGCCCCTCGTGAGCCAATCACTGTTTTTCTCCAAACCCCCTTCCCAACATCTCAAGCCGAACCGCGTTGAATGTGCACCCTGGTTTTAAGGAGGGGTGGGGGGGGGGGGGGGGGGGGGGGGGGGATGGTGGGGGGCTGCTTTAATATTGCATGTTCAAGTATGGTAGTGTAGTTAGTATTTTCAACGTTGTAACGGATGTCCTCACGGAATGCAGTTTGAGAGTTTT
>CANJKZ010000430.1:1025000-1162500 GCA_947471745.1 Closterium sp. Naga37s-1
TTCATAAGGATGATCTTGGGAATTTGGCCAGATAATCTGGACATACCTCGTTACAATGTATTCGTCACAGGTAGTGTACAAAGCTGCTTTACCTTCCCCAACCAGACCGTGAACCCTCGCGTCGCAGCAGCCCCGCCGCCACTCTGGGTCAATATAAGCAATAAATCCGTACGATGTGGCTCTAAAATGTTCATACAGGGTGGATAGGCTCATCAGAACCACAAACGAAGTCTGAAAATGGAAAAGTTTCAGCAGTGAGGTGCATCGTCTCCGCATACAGCTCGGTACAGTACGACAAGCAACAAGTCAATCAAAAAAAGTTTCTCGGTGAGAAACACAAACCCCCCCAAAAAAGTTTCTCGCTGCAGCAAATCAAGTCAAAATTGTTCCGAACGCCGCAACACGACGAATGTTCGCATTGCTAGCTCCTCTCTCCAGTCCAGAGCAGGCCTGTCGATTGACGGGCATATGCCCTTAATGCCCTGAACATTAAGGGCTAGTTTCGCTCCAGCTCCAATGCGTCAAGTTTTTGTTACGCACCCCACCCGTGCCACTAAGTGCTTCATTCGACCCTTGCCCGGATGCGTTAAGGGACGAAACCAGGCCTTCCCCTTTATCTAAGTTTTGGTTTCAGATCGTATGACCCCCCCCCCCCCCCCTCCCCCCCCTCTTTCTCCTTAGCCTGCACTAGAGCGCGCCAAGGGGGTTTTGTCCCTTAGCGTTTTGTAGCCAATCCCGTGTGTGTAGCGTGTCTCTCAGTCAGCCTAGGAGCACCCGCACCTTCCCTTAGCGTCCAATACGAGCTGGCCGCAGTGTACAGCTGTGACACATGGGATTACCTTGGGTAAATCTGGCTAAGTTGTTTGGCCACAGAGACATCTAAGACACTAAACCACAGCACGTCAAAGGAACTGAAGCACTCCAGCGCAGCAGCTCCCTCCCTCACCACCTTCGTTCGTGCGAGCCACGATTCCTCTCCACCACCATGCAATCCATCCACCACCACATCCCACCCATGTTTTCTCTTCCGCACCATCCCACCACCTCCACGGTATCATCCACCCAAGCCCTCAGCTCTCCCCTCCCCTCTCGTACGTGCCATGCTATGGCACTTCTCCTCCACCCAACCACTCTGCCGAGTAAACCTCGCGTCGCCTAGCTCACGCACGCGATGTTTATAGTATGGGTAGCTAACCCGTTCGCTTCGTCAGCCACATTCTCCCACAATGGATCCTAGCGAGGGTGAAACCCCTCCTCCAGTTTTGCCCATGTCGAACGTTAGTCATTCTCATACTACGACCGAGACCGAGCCTTACGTACCCTCGGATGCTGAAGACATGCTAGACGTAGCAATCTCAGTGTTGGACCCGCGCCTCGCCCAGCAAGCATCATCGTCACAGACTACACCTCTGTCAGCAGCCCGCTACCGTCAGGTTCACCTTAGCTTCGCAAGTCCGCCACCAGATTCGCGAAAGCGCGCACGAAGCGTACCGCCTGAAACCTGCAAAAGCCGAGATCGAGCTCCACGAGGACATCATCGACCCTGAAAACCCGGGGGGGGGGGATGCGACTTGGAGGCCTGCGTGGACCTGGCGCGGCGTTTCGCTCAGCGCCTGATTAAGGCGCTGGGGAAGAGGATGGCGGACCTGCGCCATTTCGATGGTGTTGGGTTTTTCACCCCTGATAAGTATCCCTTCCGTGCAGGAGAGCAGGACACATGACTGCAGCACCATCTCACCGAGCTCCTGGACATGTTCAAGAACCAGCTACCTGGTAAGCCTAGATTAGTATGAAAGGAACCCACGTATGTTCTAACTTTGTACGTATTATGCTCACACAATGACGTAATCTAACTTTGTATATGTCCTTGGCAGGAGTCGCTCTTGCTGACATAGAGCCGCAGATGCGCCTCTTCACAGCCACCATGGAGAAGAAGTTCAAGAAGCAGAGCTTCCATCAGGCTCTCACCAACATGCTGCGCACTGCAGACTGGAAGGATGACTATCCCATCATAGTCTCTCTCTGGCGTGCGGTCTCTGTGTTGCCCCTCAGCACTGTTGAGTGTGAGAGGGGCTTCTCCCGCCAAAACATTATTAAGTCGTGGGATCGTGTTGCTCTTACTGATGTTAGGCTGGGGGAGCTGATGACGGTGAAGATGCTAGACTACCCGGTGGACTGGGCAGCGGCCTATGCCTTGTTTGAGGATAAGGGGAGGAAGGGGAGGAAGCCTGCCAACTAGGCTCGCATTGGATGTCGGGTTAGAGTAGAGTAGCTGAGCTCTGCATGCCATATCTGTAGTTAGTGTAGAGAATAAGAACTTTGCAGGCTAGGTAGGTTTTATGACTATTTAAGACATGTGTAGTGTTAGGTGTCTTTGACTTCTAATTTAAGTACATAACAGCACTTATCATAGTAAAATGAAGTGTAAGTGCAAACTTCAAACATGCCCTGATTTCAATTTCTGACTTTGGGGTGCGCCCGTGACCCTTAAGGGCGCCAAAACGCTCACCTACCCCCAACCAAGGGTCAGATTGGGAGGAGCTGGGGAGCGCAAGTACGAGCCCCAGGAACTTCGACAGGCCTGGTCCAGAGGCAAGGGAGCACGGCTGGGGCGTGTGCCTCCCAGAATACGTCTGAAATACCGTACTCACTCGTTTCAAAACGCGAAGCACCTGAGCAAACCGCACAGAAACAGGTTCACTGAAAATGGGAAGAGGTTAATATTTTTTAGGGGGTGTTGAATGGCAGTTGGTCGTGCTCAAACCCATACGGCAGTGCTTGGCTGACACTGCTAGGACGGCGGTAGCGTAATGGGGCATTAGCTTCTTTTACTGTACCATCCCTTACTGCGCGTTGCGTAATACAAGCTGTCGCTTACGACAGCTCAGCACCTCTCGCACGCCTCCGCGGCTCACGGTTGGGAGGAACATGCAATTGTAACATGTTCAGCACGTGGTAACAAGCGAGTCGTACTTACGTGACTGTGCCTGCGTTACGTAGACAGTGACGTAACATTGCTGATACTGTTTCTGCTACAAGTGGAAGAACGTTGCATCTAAAGAAGCAGGATCGCTCGCAAGAGCAGCTTCCGCCAAGGAAAGCTGCCTGTCACGTGGCTCTGTGTGGAAATCGACGTCGCGTGGACGTCGCCAGTTGCAATCGTGGCGACGTCGCGTCGCAATCGGGTGGGGGTCGCGTCGGGCTAATGTGACCGTTGTCGTCAAGCTGACGTCGACGTGTCATTTCACGCCGATTTTTCGAGGCGCCTCTGAGTGAACTCACGCGCCTGTTCCGACGACCGCCGGTATCGCGCGAGAGCACATCGGCGCGCTGAAGGAGCTAGTTGCAGCAGTCGCAGCAGTCGTAGCAGTCGCAGCAGCAGAAGCAGAAGCAGAAGCAGAAGCAGTCGCAGCGCCGGTGATCCCCATGGTAGCTGGAGCATCGACAATGACACAACTATAACCACCCGATTCGTTGAACGACGCAATGGTCTGCAACTGCTGCGGCGGCCACGCGAGGAGCCGGCAGACGAGCAGCAGCGGCAGACGCAGCAGCAGCAACGGCAGCAGCAGCGGAGAGCGACGCACGCTGCGTGCCTGCCACAGCCGCGGCGGCGCTCGACTACGCGCCGCGGCCGCATAGCTCGCGACATAGGTCGTGGCGGCTCGCTGCCGCGCGACGCGGCGCTGCGCGGCATGCTGGTGCCTCTCGTGTGTCTCTTGCTCACTAGCAGCACGGCGACCAACGCGCCGCACCTTCTCAGCGAATCGCGGCCCCGCGATACCTCTGCTCCTCCTGCTGCTGGTGCTGCTCCTGCTGCGGCCTCGCTCCCCCGCGCCCGCAGTTCCGCTGCTCCCGCGTGGTTCAGTCCGCTGCTGCTTGCCGCCGCTGCTCCTACCAGCAGACGCCTCTCGGTGGGTGCTGCGTTTCGAGTGGCGTGGGCGGGTGGGGTGGGATGGAGTGTGGTGCAGTGCGGTACGGTGTGAAAGACGGTGACAGCTCGAGTATTCACATAGAGCGTATATGTTGAAAAGCGTGAGAGTGGGGAGGTGGGAGTGGGGCAAGGGGGAAAAGGAGGGTGGGCGGGGGGGGGGGGTGGGGGTGTGGAGAAATAAGAACCGCTGTGTGCATCTAAACCACAATGAATGCGCCAATAGTTGAGTCGACCCAAACACTGCTGTGTGCATCTGCACTGGTTTCCTCTCTACTCTCCTCCCCACTCTCCCCCTCTTCCGCCCACCCCCACCCCCACAGACTCTCTTTCCCACGCACTCACGCACACTTCTTTCTCTCTCTCTCTTCCTTGAATCCCCCCCCACCGCCATTCCTGGGCCTGCTGTGCCCCTCACAGCAACAGGAAGCAGGCAGTGAGGTGTGGAGGGCGGCATGGGCTGTGGGTGGGTGGAGCAGGCGGAGGAAAAAGGTGAGCGCAGGGAGGAGGGCAGGAAAGGGGAGAATGGGCGGCATGAGTATGGAGGCCGTGGGTAGGAAGGGAAAAGAATGGATATTCATTAGGCGCTTCAAAAACGGGTATGGAGGCCGTGGGTATGGAGGGTGAAGAATGGAGGGTCAGTAAGCAGGCGCAGATCCCATTCCGAAAACGGAAAGGAAAGAAAAGAAAGAAGGAATGTTTGTGTGCGCTCAGCTGCTCAGGCGTTAGCCAACACATCTCACTTGTCTTGTCCCTCTCTCTTTCGCCCCTGTCCTTAGGTGTGCAGTCAGTCTTTTGAGGCGCCTCAGAAGTCAGTCAGCACCTCTCACTTGTCTTGTCGCTCTCTCTTACACTCCTGTCCTTTGGTTCGGCGTGCAGTTTCCACGTGAAGAGACTCTCAGGGCCACCTTTGAGGCGCCTCAAAAGTTCTCTCTTGCACTGCACTCCTGTCCTTTGACGTGCAGTTTCCACGTGAAGAGACTCTCAGGGACGTGAAAGAGAGTGGCAGGGAGGGTAGGGACGGCAGCAGGGGAGTGGCGAATGCAGGCATGCAAGACACCCTGAGCTACTTTGATGGTGCAAGCTCACAGCAGCAGCCGGTGAGATGAGATCAGGTGCATTGAACTTGCTTGCGAGAAAAACAATCTGAAAATACCAATACCGATAATGCAGGCATGAAGGGAACCTTGAGGTTCTTTGTCGGTCCGGCCAGGCCTGCAGCAGCAGCAGGTGAGAGGAAACACACGGTGTGCTGCTCTGCTCTGCACTGCATGCACATACGTACACACAGCAGCACACGAGGTCGTTCGTGCCCCATCCATGCAAGCGAGGCGTGCGTGCAGCGTGCAGCGTGCAGCGTGCGGCATGACTGACAGAGATTGTGTTCTGGTTTTCAAACTCCCCTTTCCCTCTCCTCCCTCTCTTTCGTCACTCTTCCTTCCCCCCTCAACTCTCCCTCCCCCCACCCCTCACCTCTCGCCGCTCTTCCTCCCCTCTCCTCCCCCTTTGCAGCACGACGGTTCCCCCTTCACCCGCCACTCCACCTCGTCCCGCTTCGTCCTCCCCTCCGTGTCCACATCCTTCCTCTGGTCTACCGGACCATGACCATCAAGCACAAGCACAGCCGCAGCAGCAGGGTCAGGGACAGAGAGTGCCCCAGTTGTGCGCACCCGCGTGGAACCGTTCAATGGCACCATGCAGACAGTGTCCACTAATGGCAGGTAAGGGATCCGATTCGTTGGATGGCGTGGCGTGGCGTTGCGTGGCGTGGCGTGGCGTGTTACTGCTAGAGCACAGGCACACACTGGTCACGTCTGAGCAAGTATCAAGCAAGCAGCACCAATGCTC
Source organism: Closterium sp. Naga37s-1 (assembly GCA_947471745.1). NCBI lineage: Eukaryota > Viridiplantae > Streptophyta > Zygnematophyceae > Desmidiales > Closteriaceae > Closterium > Closterium sp. Naga37s-1. Next base: position 1,030,780 of record CANJKZ010000430.1, read on the forward strand.
CCCTCCACAACTGCATTCACTCCCCCACCTCCCATCGCTCCAGCCTACACCTCTTCCACTTGTCCCCCCACCCCTCTTACCCGATCAGCCCTTCCCCATTCCCCACCCCCCATCCGTTTTTCCCTATCCGCCATCGTCCATCCCCCATGTCCTCCATTCTCCCCCATGTTCCCCCCGTGTTCCCCATCCCCCCAGCCCCTTCCTGACGGAGGTGCGCGTGGGGGCGAGCAAGCTGCGGTTCATAGTGCTGGTGGACACGGCGTCCGACCTCTTCTGGCTGCCCTGCAACTGCTCCCATCCCCCACGCCCCACCCCCCATGCCCCGTCCCCCGATCCTCCTTGCACCTTCCCCCGTGCCCCATGCTCCATGCCCCATCCCTCATCCCCTCTACCCCACTCCCCATCCCCCCAGCCCGTTCCTGACGGAGGTGCGCGTGGGGGCGAGCAAGCAGCGGTTCATAGTGCTGGTGGACACGGCGTCCGACCTCTTCTGGCTGCCCTGCAACTGCATCCAGTGCGCCACCCAGAGCTCCGTGCCTGGCGTGGTGCGTGTGTGGGGAGAGAGGGTAGAGGAGAGAGTCACACACACGCGCACGTGAGCAACCACCCACCCACCCACCCACCCACCCACCCACCCACACACACACGCGGCGTGGTGCGTGTGCATGGAGAGGGAGAGGGGGAGAGAGAGGGGTGGGGGGGGAGGGGTCGAGTAGACAAGGACTGTTGGATAGAGAGAGAGAGAGGCGTAGATGCCCTTGGTCCCCTGGCTGGCACACATCCTCCCACACCACACCAACTGCATCCAGTGCGCCTACCAGAGGGAAAGGGAGGGGGAAAGAGCAGGAGTAGGGGAGAGGGTGACAGGGGAAGAGGGGGAGAGGGGGGAAGAGAGACGCGTTTCACTCTCTCCTGTGCTCATTGCTCATCATCCCATACCCTCCTCTCATTCCTTGCCGCCTCTCTCCCCCTCCCCCACTCTCTCCCCCTTCCCCATACTTCCCCCGCTGCCATCCTGTTCATTGCCCCTCTCACTCCCACACCCAACCCCAACCAGCCCGTGCAACCCCCGTACGACCCAGCCCTCTCAGCGACCTCCCAGTCCAACTTCTGCTTCTCGCCAGCGTGCACGTCCTTCGCCGCACAGGACAAGACAGCCTCCGTGGGCTGCCTCGTCTCCTCCGCGCTGCCAGCGCCGGACCCGCTGTGCCAGTACGCGGCTACCTACACGGGGCCTGAGGGCGGCAGCGTGGGGAATCTGCTCAGGGATGCCCTGCACGCTGCTGTTTTAGCACGGCAGCGTGACCTCCGGGTGAGGCGAGCGGTGCTGCTAGCTTGGGAGTGCTTGTTGGTTGGGAGGGGGAGGGAGTGATGGTGACGGGGGGGAGAGTAAGAGTGAGAGGGAGTGGATGAGTGGATGGGACGAGGGGGAGTGACTGGGTGGGTCTGCTGCTCTGCTGCTCTGCTGCTGCTGCTGCATCGAGGTTGGCTGGCTCTAAGCTGAGTTGAGCTGCCAGGCCTTGCTGTCTTGCTTTGCGCTTTCCCCACCACATCACATCACACCCCACACACGCTACCCCACCTCACGGGCACGCCTTATCCCATCCCATCCCATCCCATCCCATCCCATCCGACCACACCCCACCCCACCCCACGGCACCAGGTGCGGGCGGTACCAGACCGGCTTCCTAGCCGGCACAAGCGTGGCCCCAAACGGTGTGTTTGGCATGGGGCGGGGGGCGCTGTCCCCTCTCTCGCAGCTGTCAGCGCAGGGCGCCATGAGCAACGCCTTCTCGCTCTGCATGGAGGGCGACCCGGCCGCACGCACCACTGCCTTTGCCACTTCTGCTGCTGCTGCTGCTGCTGCTGGGGGGAACTCGACGCGACGGGTGGAGGGGGAGATGCATCACCCCACCCCATCCTACTATATTGCAACCCCCCCCCTCCCCTCCCCCTCCCCTCTCTCCCCCCAACCCCACGGCACCAGGTGCGGGCGGTACCAGACAGGCTTCCTATCCGGCACGAGCGCGGCCCCAAACGGTGTGTTTGGCATGGGACGGGGGGCGCTCTCCCCTCTCTCGCAGCTGTCAGCGCAGGGCGCCATGAGCAACGCCTTCTCGCTCTGCATGGAGGGCGACCCGGGCGCACGCACCACTGCCTTTGCCACTTCTGCTGTCGGGGGGAACGCGACGGGTGGAGGGGGAGATGCATCACACCACCCCATCCTACTATATTGCAAACCCCCCCCCCTCCCCTCCCCCTCCCCCTTCTCCACCCAACCCCACGGCACCAGGTGCGGGCGGTACCAGACCGGCTTCCTGGCGGGCACAAGCGCGGCCCCAAACGGCGTGTTTGGCATGGGGTGAGGGGCGCTGTCCCCTCTCTCGCAGCTGTCAGCGCAGGGCGCCATGAGCAACGCCTTCTCGCTCTGCATGGAGGGCGACCCGGGCGCACGCGTCACTGCCTTTGCCGCTTCTGCTGCTGCCGCTGCTGCTGGGGGGAATGCGGAGGTTGCGGGGGGGGAGGCGGGGGGTGTGGGAGTAGGCGCGGGGAAGCTGCTGATGGGCGTGAAGGGCGTGCCTGCTGGCGCGCAGTCCACCCCCATTGTGTCCAGCGACTTTGAGTGAGTTGGCAGGCAATGAAGTTGGGAGGGAGAGGTGCGGAGGGGAGGGGGCTATTTTTGAGGCGCCTAAGAAATAGAAGGGCGTGCTGAGCCTGCTGGCGCGCAGTCCACCCCCATTGTGTCCAGCGACTTTGAATGAGTTGCAGGCAATCAAGCTGCGGAGTGGTGGAGGGAGGGGTGGAGGGAGGGGTGGAGGGAGGGGTGGAGGGAGGGGTGGAGTGGAGGGGTGGAGGGAAGGGTGGAGTGGAGGGAGGGGTGGAGGGACGAAATGAGATGAGATGAGGGGTGTAAGGGTGGGTGAGAGTGCGGGTGGGTGCGAGGCGAGGATTGCTTAGAGGGTGTTTGGGTGAATCAGGAGCAGCTGTAGCTTATTGCACGCAGTGTGCTGCATGCCATCACCATACGCCTCTCCCTCACCCTCCCTCTCTCCCTCCACCCTCCCTCTGCTCCCCTTTCCTCCCCTCCTCAATTCCTACCCTAAACGCATCCCATCCCAGGCCGTTCTGCTTCATCAACGTCTGACTTTTGAGTCGACTCAAAAGTCACCTCATTCCTACCCTAAACGCATCCCATCCCGTACTTCACGGCCGTTCTACTTCATCAACGTCTCAGGCATGGCAGTGGGGCGTGCAGGCCCTTTACGAAACGTCTTGTGCACTTTTTCTCAAACCCCGTCTCCCCTTTCCCTCCCCCCTCCCTTCCTCTTCCCTCCCCTCCCTCCACCCCATGCAGGCCATTCTACTTCATCAACGTCACCGGCATGGCAGTGGGGAACGCCACGCTCGCCCTGCCGCGCTCCGCCTTCCCGCCCCTGGACGCCTCTGGCAACGGCGGCACCGTTCTCGACTCCTCCGCTTCCATCACTGTGCTGCCCACGCAGGCCTACCAGGCCATGGCCACTCAGGTGAGGTTTTGAGTCGTCTCAAAACTCGCTTTCACGCCCCTGGACGCCTCTGGCAACGAAGGCAGTGAGGCACGGTGCTCGACTCCTCCGCCTCCATCACTGTGCTGCCCACGCAGGCGTACCAGGCCATGGCCACCCAGGTGAGCAGAGCAGAGCAGAGCACAACAGACAGACCTTTTGAAACGTCTCAGGAATCAACTCCCCCCCCCTGGACGCCTCTCTCTGGCAACGGTGGCAACGGTGGCAACGGTGGCACCGTTCTCGACTCCTCCGCCTCCATCACTGTGCTGCCCACGCAGGCGTACCAGGCCATGGCCACTCAGGTGAAATGAAAACAGCAGACCAGGTTTACCAGGCCGTGGCCGCTCAGGTAGACACAGGTGTGACAGGCCGTGGACGCTCGGGTGAAAACCTTCGCCTTTTCCCCTTCACCCCTTCACCCCCTCACCCAACTCAACCTCCTTACTGCACGCACGCCTTGCACCCCCTTGGTCCCCTTCACCTCACGTATGTGCCCGCATGGCATGCCTCGCTCACACGTGCGCGCGGGGAGCAGTACCTGGTGGCGGTGCCGGTCCTTGCAAGGACCTTTGAGACGTATTAAAAGTCGTTCCCTTCACCTCACGTGTGTGCCCGCATCGCATGAATCGCTTGCGGGGGGGAAACAGTACCTGGAAACAGTACAAGGCATCGACTGGCTTTCTAATTGGTCTCACAAATTTGCATGCGCACTTTGTACCCCCTTCTTCCCCTTTACCCCCGTGTGCCCACCCACCCACCCCCACGGCGCGGGAGCAGTACCTGGTGGCGGTGCCGGGCCTGAAGTACGACTACACTCTCATCCCCCTCACTGCACGCACGCCCTGCATCCCCCTCTTCCCCTTCTTCCCGCCCCCATGCGCACACATGTGATGACTAACATGGGCTCGAGAGCAGTACCTGGTGGCGGTGCCGGGCCTGAAGTACGACTATACTCTCAGCGACCAGCAGGGAGTCGACTGCCTCAACGCCTCCGCCTACGCTCAGTTACGCTCCACCCTCCGCAAACCCCTTCCTCTCCTACCTACCCCCCCGTCCTTCCAATCCCCTCTCCTTTCCTCCTCCCTTTCCTTTCCTCCTGCCGTCCTTGTCCTCATCCCCTTGCCGTTTACTCTCTCTGTACCTTTCTTCCGGCGTTCTTTTCCCCGCATTGCCTCGCCTTGACCTGTCGCTCCCGCCCTTCTTCCCTCCCTCCACTCCAACCACACATCCTCCCTCCTGCTTTCAAACTCCTCTTCATCGCCTCAGATCATCTCCACCCGCTTCTCACCTCCCACCTCTCTCGCCCTCTCTCTCTGTCACCGACTCACCCCATTGCTCACTCACTCACAGGCCAACAGAGAGCGCCTTCCTTGCCCAGTTCCCCACGCTCTCGCTCATCCTCGCCAACGGAGCACTCTTCACAGTGCAGCCCTCCGCATACCTCTACCTTGTCAGTCACCACTCCGACCTCAGCTTTTCAATTACCCTTTTTACGTTTCCAGTTACCCTTTTCTACTTTTTTCCAGTTACCCTTTTCTACTTTTTTTTCCAGTTACCATATTTCTGCTTCTTTTTTTTCAAGTCAATTCTCGTCTTTTTTCTCAACTTCCCTCCCTCCCTCCCTCCCTCCCTCCCTCCCTTCCCCCCTCCCTCCCTCCCCCCCGTCGCTCCCATTGTATCCCCCCTCCACCTATTCACCCCTGCGCCTCTCTCAGGTGCGAGCGGACGTGATCTGCTTCGCCATCACCCCCTCGCTCAACAGCAACCAGCACACCATCATCCCGGGTCAGTCTCTCAGTTTGCAATGACCTGCAAAAACAGTTGTCTGCAACTCTGCGCCCCCTTAAAAGGCATTTTCACCGAGCACGCAGGCTCAGCTCATGATTCCTGCCTGCCAGCCACTGCTACACGACACGGTGACCCACTACCACACCACACGTACCCTACAGACAGTCCCCTCTAACCTCCTCTCTCTCTCACATCCCCTCCCCCCCTGCGAGCGCCACAGACACATGGCTGACCAACCAACCGCTACATGGCTTTCGACAATGACGCCCAACAAGCTTCCTCCCTGCCATCTCGCTCAACCTCTCTATCCTCCCACCTCCCCCACTGCCCGTCCCATCATCTCCTCGCCCCTGCATGCTCCCCGCCCCCTCTCTGCACATCACACGGCAGACTCATGGCTGACCAACCGCTACATGGTGTTTGACAATGAGGCCAACAAGCTCTCCTCTCTCCCGCTTCCATCCCCCTCACCGCCTTCCTTCCCATCCGCCCTCCCACCTCCCACTCTTTGTCCATCCCTTATCCCCCCCCCCTCCCCTGCGTGCACATCACATCACACGGCAGACTCATGGCTGACCAACCGCTACATGGTGTTTGACAATGAGGCCAACAAGCTCTCCTGGCTTGACACCAACTGTGAGCCACGGAGGGGGGTGAGAGGGGGGGGATGGGGGGGAGGGTGGGTGGACGGGGGGGGATTCAGGGGCACAGGGAAGGGAAGGGCCAGGGGAGCGGAGCAGGGAGTGGTACAAGGGGAGGGAGGGACGTGGGGGGGGAGGTGAGGTGAGGGGGGAGAGACAGACAGAGGCATGCAGGAGCAGGTCCGGCGTATTCAAATCTGGGGAAGTGGTTCAGGGTTTGCTTGCTTGCAGTGGAAGCATGTGAGAAGACGACTCACACCACATGATGTCATTTTTTTCTCTCTCTTTTTCTTTTTGGCACTCGACCAGAACAAATGCATGGTAGGTGAACAGCTTCAAACTCTCTTTCATCTTCTTCTCCCCACTCCTGTTTCCCATGATCCCATCAGGCACGACTGGTTTCAGCGACATTGTCGACTCACTCCCTCCTCCCGCTCCTTCTCCTCCTCCTGCTCCTCCTGCTCCGCCTGCTCCCCCTGCTCCGCCTGCTCCTCCTACATCAACTCTTCCTTCCCCACCATCCACCAGCGCCCCTCCATCCCCAAACACCACCACCACACCTCCCCCCCCATCTGCCAACTCTCCCCCCTCTCCCATTACCAACAGTCCGCGCCCCCCACCATCCTCCAATGCTCCTTCCTTCCCCAACACCACCACCACACCTCCCCCCCCATCTGCCAACTCTCCCCCCTCTCCCATTACTAACAGTCCGCGCCCCCCACCATCCTCCAATGCTCCTTCCTTCCCGAATTCCACCACCACCCCTCCCCCTCCTCCACCTACCAACTCTCCCCCTTCCCCCGTTACCAACAGTCCGGGCTCCCCACCATCATCCCCTCCTCGCCCCGGCAGCAGCGCCGCCTCTTCCCCACCTCCCCCTCCCCCCCCTGGCGGAATATCTTCCCCTGCCCCCCCTGGCGGAGTGTCACCCCCTCCCCCCCCTGGCGGAATCTCAACCGCTCCCCCCTCGGGAGAAACTTCACCCCCAGGGGTCAATCCGTCCCCCAGGGCCCCTCCGCCTTCCCTTGCCCCACCTCTAGCCCCAGCGCCCCCTTCCCCTCCCGGCGCTTCTAACCCCTCCATTGCTCCTCCACCCTCCCTCTCTCCTCTGCCCTCCTCTCCCCCCTCCCCCTCCTCCCCCTTCTTCCCTCCTGGAGCCTCCCCCTCTCCTCCGGTCTCCCCATCTCCTGCTTCTCCCCCCTCGTCCGCACCGCCTTCCCCTGGCACAACAAACCCTACTCCCTCCTCGCCCTCTGCCCCGTCTTCCTCCTCTCCCCCATCTTCTCTCCCTTCTCCCTCCTCCCCCTCTTCTCCCTCTTCTCCCTCCTCCCCCTCTTCTCCCTCTTCTCCCTCCTCCCCCTCTTCTCCCTCTTCTCCCTCTTCTCCCTCGTCCCCCTCTTCCCCTTCTTCCCCCTCTTCCCCGTCTGCACCCCCTTCTACCACTTCTCCATCCTCCCCCTCTTCTCCCCCAAATGCACTCTCCCCAGAAGCCCCCGAAATCCCCCAACCCCCACCATCGTCTTCCCCTTCCCCCTCCCTTTCCCCATCCGATTCCCCCTCTTCCCCTTCCGATTTCCCCCCTTCTCCCCCCACCCTCCCCGCGTCCCCCCCACCGCCTGGCACCACTCTAGGCCCATCCGCCTCCCCCAGTGCTCCTGCCCCTTCTGCGCCTAACCTACCCCCCTCCCCCCCCTCCCCCCCCTCAACCCCCTCACCCCTCTCACCACCAATCGCAGAACCCCCTTCCGCCCCTCCTCCCATCCTCCCCCCCATCCCTCCCCCCACTTCATCCCCCTCCCCATCCTCCTCGCCACCTATCTCCCCCTTCCCATCCCCTCCCTCCTCCTCACCGTCCCCCCCACCCTCTTCCCCTTCGCCCTCCGACCCTTCCCCTTCCTCCCCTTCCCCTTCCTCTCCTTCCACCCCTTCCCCCTCCGCGCCTTCCCCCTCCACCCCATCCCCATCCACCCCTTCTTCCCCTTCCCCATCATCCCCATCCCCCTCCACCCCAAGCGACCCCGCCGCCTGCATCCCCTCTCCCTCCACCTGCTCATTCTTCTTTGACGGCTATCAAGGACAGATCCCCACGTTCCAGCTGAACCCCTTGCAGGTATGTATGTGGCAATCACTCTTCAGAATTCTCAAAACCGACCCCTCCGCCTGCATCCCCATCCCCGCCCCCTCCGCCTGCTCTTTCTTCGTTGACGGCTATCAAGGCCAGATCCCAACTTTCCAGCTCAACACCCCCTTGCAGGTCGGCGGAGGGGGGGACATACGGCTGTCGTCCGCAGGGCTGCGGGCGAGTGTGGGCAAGTATGTGGCGCGCGTGGTGGCGGCTAACAGTGGCCCGGGGGAGGTGGTGTGTCCAGAGGAGAAGAGGCAGGACGTGGGCGGACAGCTCTACTTGACAGGATCTGTGAGTCGTGGTTGTGAGTTGTGGTTGTGAGTCGTGGTTGTGAGTTGTGGTTGTGAGTCGTGGTTGTGAGTTGTGGTTGTGAGTCGTGGTTGTGAGTTGTGGTTGTGAGTCGTGGTTGTGAGTTGTGGTTGTGAGTCGTGGTTGCCGTGCGCTAGTTTTGAGGCGCCTCAAATCTCTACTTGACAGGATCTGTGAGTCGTGGTTGCCGTGCGTGTCAGAATATGTTGTTTGTGTAGCCTGCAGTGGGGTACTCTATAGTGAGTACAGCCCCTTAGGGTTTGCTATTTGTATCCTGCTGCTTGCTAGTTCAATCATTCCTTCTCAATTCTGTTCGTACACACAATCCTAGCTCGTACTTGGCTCCTCGTTACTAGTCCTACTGTGGCCTAGGCTACTAAGCCTAGGCCGTACTCCTACTACTTCTGACATGGTATCAGAGGGCGGCATGTCTGCCGCCTTCCTCTGTATGGGCCCACCACCCGCTTCCGCTGCCGTACTGTCCGCCGCGCGCCCCGTGGTGCGCGGCGGCGAAACCCTAATTTCTGCCCGCCGTGCGCTCGGGGCGCCTGGCGGTTTTCCCTTCCGTGGCGCCCGTCGTGGTGCCCTTGGGGGGGCCTCCGCGGTCCCCTCCCGTCGAAGCGCCCGTCGAGGCGCTCTCGGGGACCCGCGCGGCCTCCCCTCCCGTCGCCCGTCGAGGCGACCTCGGGGACCCGCGCGGCCTCCCCTCCCGTCGCCCGTCGAGGCGACCTTGGGGGCCCGCGCGGCCTCCCCACCAGTCGCCCGTCGTGGCGACCACGGGGGCCGCGCGCGGTCCCCTCCCGTCGCCCGTCGAGGCGACTTCGGGGGCCGTGCGCGGCCCTCCCCGTCGCCCGTCGAGGCGACTTCGGGGGGGCCGCGCGGCGCCCTCCCCGTCGCCCGTCGAGGCGACTTCGGGGGGCCCGCGCGGCACCCTCCCCGTCGCCCGTCGAGGCGGCTCTGGGGGCTCGTCGCGGCGCCCTCCCTGGTGCCCGTCGCGGCGCCCCGGGGGGGGGGCCGCGCGGCTCCCTTCTCGTCGCCCCTCGGGGCGCCCTGGGGGTCGTGCGTTTCCCCCCCCCCCCCCTTCTGCCTTTCAACTGCGGCGGCCGCCCCTGGAGCCGCCCGCCACTGCAGCAGCAGCCCCTGGAGCCGCCCGCCACTGCAGCAGCCGCCCCTGGAGCAGCCCGCACCTGCAGCAGCCGCCCCTGGAGCAGCCCGCACCTGCAGCAGCCGCCCCTGGAGCAGCCCGCACCTGCAGCAGCCGCCCCTGGAGCAGCCCGCACCTGCAGCAGCCGCCCCAAGACCCGCGCGAGCCGCCTCTGCAGAAGCCCGCCCCGTCCCCCCCCCCCCCCCCCCCCTCCTTTTTCGTCTCCCACTGCTGCAGCTGCCGCTGAGGGGGGTGGAGGTGTGGGAGTCGTGGGGAGTGGCACTAGGGGGGTGATGTGGGAGTGGAGCTAGGGGTGAAGCAGGGGGTGTGTGAGAGGGGTGTGGGACTGTTGGGGGAGGTTGAGTGGAGGCTGCTGTCTTGTCGTCCGCAGCACCTGTAGTCCGGGGCGCACTGTCCTGGTAGCTCAGAGAGCCTGCTGCACCTGTTGCCCGTGGGTCCGTTGCTCCTGCCGCTCGTCGCAGCCGCAGAGCCTGTTACTCCTGTATTCCGTGACGCACTGTCTCGGTAGCCACTGAGAGCCTGCTGCACCAGTCGCCCGTGGGTCCGTTGCTTCTGCCGCTCGTCGTAGCCGCAGAGCCAGTTACTCCAGTATTCCGGGGCGCTCTGTCTCGGTAGCCACTGTGTCAGCCGCCACTGTGTCAGCCGCTTCTGTTGCCCGTGTGTCTGCAGCTTCAGTCGTCGCCTCCCATCTTCTCTCCTTTCATAGTCCCTCCTCCTCCTCACTTGCCCTCTGTGATAGCCTCTAGCTTTGCTGATAATTATGAACTATTGCTATGACTGCTCATTGTGCTGATTACACCCCACTTTGGCTATGGGGGTGTGTCAGAATATGTTGTTTGTGTAGCCTGCAGTGGGGTACTCTATAGTAAGTACAGCCCCTTAGGGTTTGCTATTTGTATCCTGCTGCTTGCTAGTTCAATCATTCCTTCTCAATTCTGTTCGTACACACAATCCTAGCTCGTACTTGGCTCCTCGTTACTAGTCCTACTGTGGCCTAGGCTACTAAGCCTAGGCCGTACTCCTACTACTTCTGACAGTGCGCACGCATGCTTGCTTGCCTGTCTGCACTCCCGCTCGCACTCTTGCCTGCTTGCGTTCCTGCTCACTTGTGTCTGCTTGATTTCTCTAGGAAGCTCCACCCGACCGGTCTTGAAACTGATGGCAAGCGTTTCCCATTTTCCCCACGACTTCTATCCCCCCATCCCCCCGGCCCCTCCCCTCCACAGGACCTGATGCAGCGCACGTTCCAGTCAGCAGACTCTCTAGCAGCAGTGGGAGGGGCGTACATGCGAGTGGCGGTGACGACGGCTCAGATGGACCTGCTGGGGACCACGTTCAACATGAACCCCGGGGACGGGGACCCTGAGCTCCCGGAAGACGCTCGATGTGTTGTCTTCAAGCTCGACCTGCCTTCCTGATGGGTCGGGGTGCTGATTGTGGTGGTGGTGGTGGTGGTGGTGGTGGTGGTTGACTGTTGGGGACCACGTTCAACTTGAACCCCGGGGATGGTGACCCTGAGCTCCCAGAGGACGCCCGCTGTGTTGTCTTCAAGCTCGACCTGCTGTCCTGATGCACAGGGATCTTTGGGTGACTGGGATTGGGTGGATGAGTGGATGGGGTGGGTGGATGGTCGTGGGACATATATGGCGCGTTTACGACTGCGCTTTTTGGGGGTGGTGGTTGTTGTGGGGGTGGGGGTGGTAGGGAGGGGGGAGGGGGGAGGGGGGAAAGGGGAAGGGGGGAGAGTGGAGCTCAGGCAGGCAGGCAAGCATATGTGCACTTCTCGTGCAGTGCCTGCCTGGCTGGCTTTTGAGTCGACTCAAAAGTCAGCAGCATATGTGCACTCCTCGTGCAGTGCCTGCCTGGCTGCCATCAGCATGCCAGGTTGCCTGCATGCCATGCCGCATGGCATGGCATTTCCTTCTGGGTTTCACTACTTACCACACGCGCTTGGTGACATGGGCTGGGCTGGGCTGGTGCACTGCTGGAAGCAGGGGCTAACATGGTCTGGGCTAACTGGGCTGACATGACCTTGGATGACGCATGCTGGGTTGGCCGGGGGGGGGGGGGGGGGGGAGGGGGGCTGATCTGGGTGATGGAAATAAATCTCTCCGGTTGCTTGCTGATATGTGGTTGCGATTTGGCAGCTTACATGCTGCTTACATAGTGAAGAAGACTTGTTAGAGTTAAACACAGCAGTCTTTGTCTGGATCCCTGAACAAGTGTTGTGTTACTTGATGATGACTGGCATGGCACACTGCAATCTACCACCGGTAGCTACAGTTCTGCTGCATGTACCAAACAAACAGTTCAGTCCTGAGATGCTGTCTAGTGCTAACCACTCCCTTCAGCACTGAACTGAACCCCAAACCTGTCTATAAACCCACTACCGCTACACCAGCAAGCACTGGAAACAGCCCTGCTAAGAACAGAGGCAAAGAGGGGTGTGTTTCTTGGATCGCTTAATGGGAGGCAACAGAGCGGAGTGAGCCCAACATACACAAAGAAGTGCCAAGGCATGTCATCCCCCGCCACCTTGGTTACCTGATCCCTCCCTCTGCCTCCCTGTCACTTCCCTTGCGTTCCCTTCCCTTCTCCCCTTCCCCTTTCCCCTCTCCCCTCACAGCATATTCGCCAGAACCAGCACCAGCGCCGCAATATACCCCAGAACCTTCCACGAAAACGCCTTACTCGGCTGGGTATACGCCTTCATAGCGTCCATATCCAGTCCCAGCTCATACGTGCAATTGTCACTTCCCCCAGTACTCCCCGTCGACGGGTCCTGATCCGTAACCACCACTCCCAGCCCTTCATCCGTGCACACGGCCTCCTGCTGCCCCGACAGCTGATACACCGCGTTCAGGACATACGAGGCGTTGGCCAGGAGAGTCTGGCTCGCGCCTTTAGCAGCGCACTGCAGGCCGGGAGTGGACAGCCGCATCATGAGCGGCGTGCAATCTGCCTTATCCGCGAAATCCCCCGCCTCGCTCTTCGCGCAAACCGTGGAGATCTTCGACGTGAACTGCGCGCCTACCACCGCAGCCGTCGCTCCCTTCTCGGTATACAGCGCCTGGTTCGCCAGGCACCAGCGGTTGCGTAACCGCACGACGTTGGGAATCGGAGCCAGCTTCCACCCTTTCCCTCCGGACAGATCCAACGGGTATTTCACCCGGCCGTAGTCGTCATACACGCCCCAGCGGCGCTCGAACGGGCCCGGAGCCGTGCTCTTGGCGTCCTGATCGAAGAGGTCGAAGATGTAGAACGTGAAGAGGCGGTTCGGGCGGTGCGGCGTGCCCTTGCCCGAGAGGAGATGGCGCAAGAGCCCGTTGTTGTAGGATTGGGCGAGCGCTAGTGTGGCGTTGGGGTGGCCGTCGCTGGGCCAGCCAGCTTCTCCAATCACCACCTCCATCTGGGGAAGGGAGTAGGGGGGAGGGATTGGAAAGGGGATGGGGAAGGTGGAGAGGAGGAGAGGGAGATCAGCTGTGGGGACGGGCCCGGAGCCGTGCTCTTGGCGTCCTGGTCGAAGAGGTCGAAGATGTAGAAGGTGAAGAGGCGGTTCGGGCGGTGCGGCGTGCCCTTGCCCGAGAGCAGGTGGCGCATGAGCCCGTTGTTGTAGGACTGCGCGAGTGCTAGTGTGGCGTTGGGGTGGCCGTCGCTCGGCCAGCCTGCCTCTCCAATTACCACCTCCATCTGGGGAGGGGGAGAGGGTTGAGAGGAGGGGGGGGAGAAGGGGGAAGGAGAAGTGGGGAGAGGAAGGGAGGGATGAGGGGACGTGGAGGTGCAAGGGCGTGGGGTCAAGGTGACTGAATAATGCTGCGGCAGATGCACGTGAGCAAGGACGATAGGGCTGGCAGTGTGTCAGGGGTCGGGCATGGGGAGCGGAAGAAGTGTGTCTTTCTTTCCTCCCCCCTCCTCCGTTCCTTTCCACCCCCTACCTCCTTCCTTACCTCCCTCCCTTGCTCCAGCCCTCCTTCCCTCCCTCCAACTAACTCCCCACCCGTGCACCATCCCTGGTCTCACATTGGGGTACCCGATCCGTTCCAGCGCATACACGACGCCATCGAGCGACGAGTCCATGATGTTACAGTACTGCGTCTTGGTCTTGTTATCAAACACCACGCACCCCTGCCCGGGGTTATCAAACCAAATAAAATCCGTGTCGATCTGCGGCGTCTCCTTGTACGAGAAGAACGGGTACACGTTCACGGAGAAGAACGATCCCGTCTCGTTGATAACCTTGGCGATGGCTTTGATCTGCTCCACCCACACGTCCTGGAACTCGCCGAGAGCGGGGTCGTCCTTGGGCTTGATGATGTCTGTGTTGAAGGAGACGGTGATCTTGATGCGCTGGTCTAGCTCCACTTTCTGGAGCGCGCGGTACATGTTTGCCACGGCTGGCGCCAGAAACTTGTCAAAGTCGTGCCGTGACTTGAGGAACGGCTCGTTGCCTACGGATACCGACCTGTGCGTGTGCAGAGGCGGGCCGGGGGGAGGGGGAGAATGGGGGCGGACGGGGGGAGGGAAGGGGGCACGGGGGGGGTCTGTTTTAGAGTCGACTCAAAAGCAAACTCGCCGAGAGCGGGGTCGTCCTTGGGCTTGATGATGTCTGTGTTGAAGGAGACGGTGATCTTGATGCGCTGGTCTAGCTCCACTTTCTGCAGCGCGCGGTACATGTTCGCCACGGCTGGCGCCAGGAACTTGTCAAAGTCGTGCCGCGACTTGAGAAACGGCTCGTTGCCCACCGATACAGACCTGTGCATGCATGTGTGTGCAGGGACAGACCGTGGGGGAGGAGGAAGGTTCGGGCGGACGTGGGAGGAAGGGGGCGGGGCGGTGGAGGAGGGAGAGAGGGGAGAGGTGGAGACAGGGGATGAGGGGAGGACAGGGTTCGGCGGAGGACACAGGTGGGGATTGGATGGGGTTGGGGTGAGGACATCGGTGAAGAGGGCAACAGGGGCGAATTTTTAGGTTCCCCGAGATTCGGATAGGGTTGGTTTGAGGACGGCGGTGAGGACAGTGGAGACACTAGTCTCTGGAAATCCTTTCATTCCCCTTCTCACTGGTCTGTCAAGTGAGCGCCGCCACTAGACTCTCAAACCCCCGTCCCCCGCTTCCCCCGCAGCTTCCCTGCACCCACCGCTCCCCCGCAACCAACTCCTTCCCATCCCCCACATCCCTCTTTCCCCCATTCCCCTCGCCCCCCGCGCACGCACGTGATCTTGACGCCGGTGGGGAGGACGTCGAGCAGGTTCTCGCACACCCACTTGTGAGACACTGAAAGGTGAAGTATCAAACCGACTTTTGAGGACTTTTAAGGCATCTCGGAGCTCCCCCCCCTTCTTCCGCGCGCGCGCGCGCGCACTCACGTGATCTTGACGCCGGTGGGGAGGATGTCGAGCAGGTTGTTGTAGACCCAGTTGTCGGCGTTCTCCTGCTTGATGGCCATGCCCTCGAGGAACTCGTTGCGCACCATGACCATCACCTCCACGTCCGAGTTCGCCAGCGCCGTCAGCGCGTTCGGATCCGCGTCGAACAGCTTCACCTTCGACACCCCGTTCGCCTGCTCGCGCGCCCGTGCGCGGAGGAGGAAGGGGGAGCGGCGGGGAGGAAGAGGTGGGGGGGGGGGAGGGGGGGTTGAAAGGGAGAAGGGGGAAGGAACGAGGGGGTGTTGTTGCCGCAGGAATGAGGGATTGGGAGGGTTTGGGCGGGGGGGTGGGAGGGGGGGGGGAGGAGGGAAAGGAAATTGGGGGAAGGGTGAATTGGGAGGTGGGAGGTGCGCGCGGGGTATGTGCGCGCGGGGTATGTGACGGATTTTTGTTAATTAATTACTGTGACTTCTCTTGTGTTGTCACGACTACTCGTGTAACGGCATGTGCATGAATTCTGTTCAAAAATGTCGCATGGGGGGAAACATTTTTACAGCAAAATGTACGACAACAGCGTGATAAAAGAAGCATCATATTTCTAAGACGGTACCTGTCAGGCATGGCGATCCATCATGTACAAAACATGGCGTGGAAAGCTCACCTCGAGCATGTCGACAACGAGTTCTGGCGGTATAGGTTGGTGCGACACGCGGCCCCAACAGAATCCTAACGTCGGGACTCTGTACGATGCTTGCGCCGACGCGCCATGAACCAATGCGGACCACGCGACGGCAGCTAGCAGCGCAGCGGTGAATAGCGAATGTAACTTATGCGCGGGGCGTTTAAACGATGGCGATTGTAGACACGTGGCAGCGGTGACTCGAGAAGCGGCCGGCGTAACACTCGCTCTCGGTCCCCAGCGGCGCCTGCGATCCATTGTTAGTTCGTGCTTGCGCGGATGTTCCCAGCTCGATCGCGACCAAATCGAGAAGCAAAAAAAGAGCTCGTGAAACGGTAGCGCGTGGTCGCGGCGGCAGCAAAAATACAAAGGGTGCAAAACTAGCAGGAGGAGACTGTTTAGAAGGCAGGCGTTGTGTGATTTATCAAGGCAGCTTAGGGAATGCCGGAATAGTAGCCATGAATTCCCCGTTGGTGCTGGGATTGGAATTCCTGGAGAAGTCCTCGTCAGAATGAAACCAATTATTGGTGCCTCGGGATTGGTTTGAGTCGGGATTTGCGCGTTTGTGCCAGCAGAACAAAGCCCAAGGCACTGGCACTGGCAGCAGTTTGCTGGAGCGAGCCGTAAACTTGTCGGCCACACGACACGAGGGCTGCGTACGGTCAATTTTGACGCCCCCGATCGACACCAGTACGCTTCACACCGTGGAAAAGTGGATCATGGAAAGCTGCGCGAAGTACGCTAGCTGGTCGAACGCCACCTCACCTCTCTAGGATGTGATATCGTGCAGATGATTACACTATACGAAATTAGATATCGCTAGTTTATACTTTTAGCATGCATGACAGTGAGGCGTGTTCTCTTTAATCATGATTCTCATGAAAACATCATGCTAAAATATTGCTTAAGTTAGCTTAATCAAATATGTTTTTTTCAGTGTTGATGTTGTGAATCAGGTAGCTGACATAATTCTAAGACGTTTGCTTACGTTATAGTACTTTCACTACGTTGCTGCGGACTACACTATGTGAAACATTGGCTCTTTGTAGATGTGACTGTGATGTGACTGAAACTCCGATTTTAGAGAAACGAAGAGTTGGGAAGTTCTTGCCACCCTGAGGGACATCCTGATGCCTGGCCGCTATGCTTGGAACCAATCAGGTCGGCATTGCTGCCGCCCTATAGTGACCCTCCCTTTGCTTTCGTGTCATGATTGTTCCGCGCTGACCTAGCAGTCTCCGATGGAATTTTGGACGAAACATGAAAACGCGATGTCTTCCTGCGGCACCAGTTCAGGTTGGTTTGCAGATGTTGGGGAAATCATAAAGTGCTTCGTAACGAGGCGCAGGTGGTATTTCCGAGCATCCCTTCCTTTTGCTCTGACGGATCCCTTCAGGGCCGTTCCGAGGCTTCCGCTGAACAGCAATATCAGAGAAATGGAAATCCGGAGCCGCAGGCAGGTCCTGGGATTGAATGGTTTTCCCGAGCACATGATACGGAGATCCCCCTGCGCACCTGCGCTTGATTGCGGCACTGCAGCTCCTTGGGACTTCTCCGCTAAGTCAGAACAGTCAGGTAGGCCCATCCTCCATGCGCTCCGGCTAGGTCAGGCAGCAGCGATTGTTTTCGTTCTCAAACAGTCCTCCTGAACGATTGGCGCTTCGGTCGCGCCGCACCCACATCTTGTCGTGTGCTTGGGGGAAGAAAGTGACTAGTACAAGAACCAGTGATCCATCGTCCACTCATCACCAGTTCTTTCGTGCCTTCAACCTTCTCTCTCAACCCCAATCTGACATCCAACCCAACCACAAAAGCATCTGAGTGAAGTGAAATTCTCTGCAACCCAACTGCCACCTGAGTTTCTGGACCTTAGCATTTTAGCTTCAAGCACATCGCCAGCTCCCACGCGGTCAGCCGCCTTCCTTCAGTTTAAGTCCAATTCCGTCTCTTAGCACCAATGGAGTACAACATGAACGCCTTCGGTATGACTTCGGCTTTCGTTGCGCCGGTAGCATCCTACCCCAACGCATGGCAATCGCCTCAATCCATCCCCTCCTCCAACGACCTTAATCTCCCCACGTGGCTCGTCGACGAGCCAGAGGCGCCCGCTTTGGAGGGCGAGGGGTCCATCGCCGAGTGGGTCGCACAGTCGTGCATCGCCGACGACGACGATTCCGACTCGAGCGACGCCTCTAGCGACATTGCGAGCCGCCATTCCTACTCCACCCCAAACGGTCACTACCCCGCGCCGCACCACCCTGACGCCATGACCTACCACTCCCGCGCGCTCGGCATGGCGCACAGCCACTCTAGCGCCAGCATCGCCAGCCACAGCAACCGCGGCTCCAGCCCCTCGAGCTCGCTTTCCTCGTCGCCCTCCGTCTCGCGCTCGTCGAGCCTCTCCTCCCGCCTCTGGTCGCAGTCTTCCGTCTCCACCTCCTCCACTTCCTCCCTCACCTCGCCTCCCCGCAGCGGATCCCCGACATCGGTGCTGGGCCAGAACGCCAACGCGGAGGCCTGGGAGTTGCTCTTCGCTGCAGCGGGTAGAATCCAGGAGCTCGCGCTGGAGCCCGAGCCTGCTAAGCCCGCCTGTGCCGGTCCCCCGCGCGCGGCCGCCCAGCCGTTCGTGCCCGCGTCCCGCCACATGCACCAGGCACCCGCGTACGGCGCTCCGCAGATGAACCACAACGGCAACCGCCAGCATGCGAACCACCATCAGGCGGCGCAGCAGCAGGGAAATAACAGGCGCGCGGGTCCGCAGCCACACAGGCGCAACAACCACAACGGCGCGCAGGTCGCCAGGGGCTCCCCACTCCGCCGCGTGTCGGAATGCGAGACGGACTCCCGCAAGGGTCAGGCGCTCGGCAACGGCACTGGCGTCTTCCTTCCCCGTGCTGCCCCCGCACCCGCTTCCGCCAAGCCTTCCCCGGATACCAGCAACGCCGGGCGCAAGTCCCAGCGCCCTGGCGCAACAGTGTACCTTCCCGCACGCCTCGTGCACGTGTTCGGCCTCGATGTCGACGAGAATAACAACGTCCTTCTCAACCGCGCCGCTCCTGGAGGCGCTGCCCCCGCTTCCGGGCCCGCCGCCGCGAAGCCTGCCGCTCCCGGCCCGAAGCGCGGTGGCGGATTCGCAGGTATGCGCGCTGCCCCCGTTATCAAGCTTGCCCCGGAGGAGATGCTTGCGGGGAGTGGCAGGAAGGGCGGTAAGGGAGGCAGGTCCCGAGCCCGCGCAGCAGCTGCTGCTGGTGTCGCTGCTCCCGCTGTTAACCTTCCCAGCGATTGGACCTATTAGGTTTGCGCGACTCGCGCTTCGAATGGGTAACTGGCTGTGGTGGGGGTGGGTTGTTGAATAAGAGCAAAGCAGCGAAGGCCGCCTTCGCTTGTAGGTTTTAATAATCTTTTTGGAGTTATCTAATTTCAAGTGTCACTGCTCCACTCGAGCAGCATTAGTGGCAAGTTCTGAGTGGCCTGTTCTTGTACAGATATATGATAAGCTGTTTGTGTTGGCCATATGATATCATTATCCAAACCTAACCGCCTAATTTTGTGATCATTAGCAGACTTGATACCAGCAAAGATAAACAGAGAAACAAGTGCAATTATATCATTCAGTGAAATCTGAGAACAGGTCAGGATTGCCATTAGATTGCCATTAAAGCAGCAGTATACATTTGTCAGGGGGGTTTGGGGTTTGTGAGTGTGCCTCACAGTTTTGGGGCAACTTTTCAAGTTCCTAAGGATTTTGAACCCCTACATTCAAATGTATACCGGAGCTTTAAGGCTTGTTTCCTGGCATACTAAAGTGCATTTGAATGCGCTTAAAGCTCAAGACCCAAATTGCACAAGATTACTAATCTTGCGTAAGTTTGAGTGCTAAGGGGTGGGTAGAGTCGAGGGGAGTGTTGGGAAGGTGACCTGTCTGATTTCGCCCGTAACGCTTGATTTTTTCGCTGAGTCAGCGAACTTTCGGGGGAAACGTGGGTTTGGGGACCTCGAGTCCCAAATTGCGGAGTAGTAAAACTCAATGCTTTGGCAGTGAGCCTGGCTTCGACCAATCAGATTGCATCGCACCCTATTGTAACCAAATTTTCGCCACACACCAGCACAGAAAACGAGAAGTGTGCAAGATTACTAATCTTGCCCTGCGTGGCCCGCAATTTGGGCCTTGAGCTTTAAGGTGCACATCAATGTACGGTACCGTACTACATGCTGCCACAACAGTCGACCCTCATACCGTATCGCCCCGGATATAAGCGCAGGCTCTTAGAAAGTGAATGCAACGGAATATTTGACTTAGGAGAGCAAGGCATACAAATAGAAACCCTAAGAGTGTTGTACTCCTTAGAGTGCTACTCACTGCAGCCTACAACCAATAACAACATTTGACACACCCCCGTAGGCTAAGTGAGGGGCATCAAAGCAAGCATGGTGAACAAACAGTCACAAGACCAGTCAAAGCAAGAAACAAGGCAAGCTCAGGGTGGATCTCAAGGACACCACACAAATTCCGAGCGCAAGCAAGCGGCCACAAGGCCAGTTCAAGAGTTCACTATGATATATATATATGAAAACACAACAAGCAGAGCAAGCAACAAGACTACAGCAACCGAGGGCCTACCTCAACAAGCCCCAACTGCACACAAAACCTGTGGTGATCACCAAGCGCCAAGGCCTTGGTGAAGACGTCTGCAGTGTTGGCCTCTGAGGCCACAAAGTCCAGGCGTGCCTGGCCGCGTCGCTGCAGCTCTCGCAGGAGGAAGTACCTCACGTCAATATGTTTCACTCTGCTCTCCAGTCGAGGCTCTCGACACAGGAGAATCATGGCCTTGTTGTCAGCGTACAAGGTCGGTGCAGAGTGAGGCCGCTCACCAAGGTCGGCGAGCAAGAAGGTCAACCAGCGAAGCTCCTGTGCCGCCATGGCACCAGCGTAGATCTCTGCCTCTGCACTGGAAGTAGCCACAGACGACGACCGTGTAGACCTCCACGACACAGCACCAGCTCCCAGACTGAAGCAGTAACCCTGAGTCGAGCGCTGAGTCTCCACGTCGTCAGCGTCGGAAGAGTCGCAGTGACCAGTCAACGCCACTGGCCGAGTCCCTCCAAGCACAAGCCCCATGCCTGATGTAGTCGCCAGGTACTTCGCCACCCTCACAGCAGCTGTCCAGTGGACAGGACGGTGTCTCCCAGTCGCAACAAAGCGAGAGAGGACGCTGAGGGGAAAGGCGAGGTCCGGCCGAGTACAAGTCATCAGGTACATGAGGCAGCCCACCAGCTCTGCGTAGGGACCACTGGGCTCAAAAGACTCGTCGGGAAAGGGGGCCAGTGAGTCTGTGGTCAACAGCAAGAGGTGTGGGCTGTGTGGTGGAGAACTGGAAGTCGAACCGCCGAAGGACCTGCTGCACCATGTGTGACTGCGTCAGTGTGATGGTGCGAGCGGCTCTGTCCCTGGTGATCTGCAGGCCAAGGTAGCGCTGCAGTTCACCTAGGTCAGTGCACGTGTGTCTCTTCTGCAGTTCGGACTTCACCTGAGCCAGAGCTGCCCTGTCTGCTGTGGCAAAGACCAAGTCGTCGACGTACACTAGTATAAAGAAAGGAGTGGAACCAGTGCGAACAAACAGCGACGGGTCGGCAGAGGAAGGACAAAACCCAAGGTCACGAAGCGTGGAGCGAAGAGTGTCGTGCCACTCACGGGGCGACTGGCGGAGACCGTAGACTGGTTGTCTCAGGCTCCACTGGGTCCCAGGTGGGAAGGTGTCAGTGAAGCCAGGAGGGCGGCGCAGCCAGATCTCCTCGTGTAGTCGGCCCTGGAGAAACGCAGTAGAGAAGTCAAGGGAGTGCAGCTCGTAGTCTCGCTGTGCTGCTACGTGCAGTAACACCCGAAGAGTAGTCATCTTCGGGGTCGGGGCGAAGGTCTGGAAGAAGTCAACTCCCTCACGCTGACTGAAACCCCTAGCCACGTAGCGCGCCTTGAACACAGGCGGTGAACCAGGCGGCCGCTTCACCTTGAAGAGCCACATGCCATCGACTACGTTCGCCCTGGGAGGGGGAACTGCGTCGACGTAGGTGCCTGTGGATCTCCAAGACGCTAACTCCGAGGCCATAGCCGCTTTCCACTGTGAGGCCCACGCCCCTGACACTGCCTCGCGGTAAGTGCAAGGAGTCGGTATGTCAAGGGCGTCGGGGTCTCCCTCAGGGGATAGCGGCATGGCACAGACAGAGGGGGAAGCGGCTGCCCAGTACTCCAGCTCAGACTCTCTGTCCTCTAGGACGTCACAGCCAAGGGCAAACCCACCCCCGACGGACAGAGGACGGGAGGGAGGAGCTGGCACCACACGGGTGGTGTAGTCAAGGCGACTGGCGGCAGCAAACTCAGCAACAGCGGCAGTGAGAGCCGAGACAGACGACGGAGGGAAACGAGAGTCGGTGACAAGAGTGGCGAGGACACGAGAGACAACAGGACGAACAGCGCGGTAGTAGTCAGTGACAGGAGTAGGGGGGAAAGGGAGAGAGGACGGAGGCGGAGACGGGAGAACGGACTCAGGAGGAGGACGACGAAGAGACGAACAAAGGAGGGCAGTGCGGAGGTCGGTAACGGGAGACGAGTGACGAGCACGCGGAGGACAGGGACGGACACGAGAGTGTGGGACAACAGGTGGAGGAGACTGCGGTGGAGGAGAAGACCAGACCGCCGGACCGTCGTCAGGAGGAGGAAACATGGGACCAAACGCTGGAGGGGACGGAGTGTGAACAGGAGGAGAGGAGGGAAGACCAAGGGCCCGAAGGCCACTCACGGGTGGGAACAACTGCCGCTCCAGAGGGAGCTGCTGTGGTCGCAGCTGCGGCGGCGGTGTCTGCTGCTGCTGCGGCTGCTGCTGCTACTGCGGCTGCTGCTGCTGCTGCTGCTGCTGCTGCGGCTGCTGCTGCTGCTGCTGCTGCTGCTGCTGCTGCTGCTGCTGCTGCTGCTGCTGCTGCTGCTGCTGCTCCAGCAGGTCCAACTGCCGCAACTCCTGCCGCTCCCTCTCCAACAGCACCTGCTCCTCACGCTCACGCCGACGGGCCGCCTGGAGACGTGTGTCGTGGCGGTGGGGAGGCGGAGTGGACTCCGCAGAACTAGTGTCTCCAGCTCCAGTCTCCTCAGAACCAGCACCTCCAGTGCCAGCGCCTCCAGCACCAGCACCCCCAGGACCAACACCCCCAGAACCAGCACCTCCTGTGCCAGCACCTCCAGCTCCAGCACCCCCAGAACTAGTACCGCCAGTGCCAGGACGTCCAACTCCAGCACCCCCAGAACTAGCACCTCCAGTGCCAGCACCTCCAGCTCCAGCACCCCCAGAGCTAGCGCCACCTGCGCCAGCACCTCCAGCTCCAGCACCCCCAGGACTAGCACCTCCAGTGCCAGGACCTCCATCTCCAGCACCCCCAGGGCTAGCGCCACCTGCGCCAGCACCTCCAACTCCAGCACCCCTCAAACGAGCACCCCCGGACCGAGTACCGCCAGTGGCTGCACCTCCAGCTCCAAAACCAACCGAGTCCACAGTAGCCCGTCGCGGAAGTACCGAAGGCTGCTGAGGGGACTGTGAGGAGGACTACGGGGAGGGAGCCGCTACCTGACGTGCGACCGAGGGTAGAGGGGTAGCGTGAGACACACCTGACGGGTCAGGACCAGGGGGGGGTGGGGGTACTGGAGGAGCGGGAGCAGGAGGAAGAGAGGGTGCGAGGAAAAGGGGGGGAAGGGGAACCGGGAGACCTCGACAGGGGTACCGGTGTAGTAGGACACTGACTCGTCGAACCAGACATCACGGGAGTCTAGGAACTGGTGGAGGGGCGGGTGGTAAAAGGACCAGTCGGCCGAGGCTACCGGGAAACCAAGGAAGACACAGGGGACGGCACGAGCCGAGAGCTTGTCCGCAGAGGTGTCGCGGACAAGCGCAAGGCAGCCCCAGACACGAAAAGCTGACCCAACACCAGGGGACCCGGTCCAAAGACTGGTCGGTGAAGCCTCTGGCCGCAAGACGCGCGGCTGGAGGTTCAGCTGGTGAGCGGCGTAGCGAACCGCGTAGGGCCACAGAAAATGGGGCGCACGGGCATGAATCATGGGCGTGCGGGCGATGTCCATGACCAAGCCAATGCGGCGCTCAGCAACCCCATTCTGCTGTGGGGACTCCGGCAGCGTCCAGGACTGTACGATGCCCTGCTCGCCGCAGAATCCGGCAAGAATGCCTGAGCGAAACTCACCCCCACGGTCAGAGTGGAGACAAGAGACACGACGGCCACGAGTGCCCTCAGTGGCTAGAAGCCACCGGATCAGCGTAGAAGTCACCTCGGACTTCTTCGCGAGAGGAAACACCGTGGTGTACCTGGAGAAGTCGTCGACAACCACCAGAAAGTAGCGCTCCCTCTCAGGTCCCTGCGTAGGTGCAGGGCCCCAGACATCCAAGTGGAGTGTCTGGAAGGGAGCAGTGGCCGGACAAAGGGAGGAGGAGTGCGGAGTGCCACGAAGACGGCCGGCGACGCAAGGAGTGCACGGCGGCGCAGGCGAGGGAGGGAGCGACGGGAAGACGCGAGGGAGACCTGAGACAAGACGGTGACTAGCCATAGTGCGGAGGCGGGGGATCGATGCGTGGCCAAGACGGTGGTGCCACAAGACGGTCCGGTGGGTGAAAGACCGACACGAGCAAGACGCAGCAACTAGACCGGACACAGCAACCTGAGGGGACGCAGTAACCTGACCGGACTCTGCTACCGGGGGGGACGAAGCAACCTGACCAGACGCAGCTACCTGCGGGGGCGGAGTGTGCAGGACGAAGAAACCTGAGTGGGGCTCTCTGGTGAACGTGGCAAGAATTGCCCTGGTGGAATAGTCCGTACAGATCGCAGTCCTCCCGTGTGCTGGAAAAGTGACTGTGATCCCCCGGTCCTGAAGGTATCCAACACCCACCAAGTTCCGAGAGAACGAGGGGATATAGAGACCAGTGAGGAAACCAGAGGGGACAGCTGGGCACGGGAGATTGGTCAAGCTGCGAGCAACTGCTGGTCCTGAAGTAGGATCAGCCAGGGCAACTGGGACTGGAGCCGAAAGAGGTGTGACAGTGGTGTGGTCGCGAAAGAAGCACTGGGACGCGCCGGAGTCCAGCGTGAAGGAGAGCGACGCAACAGCAGTCGTCACGGCTGGGCTAGTGACTACACAAGCACCTACACTAAAAGCACAAGTACCTACACTAGCAACAGGCAAAGGTCCTAAGCTAGGTACACGCAAGCCAAGAGATCCGTACGTGACAGAATAAACAGCATCCATAGACATATCAAACACAGGGTAACCACTACGAAACAAACCGGGCCAGATCGGGGGAGCCGACTCAGGCCCAAAACGCTCACGGTATAGGTCGTCGAGGCGACTGTAGCAGCGCGGTGCAGAGTGGTCAGGACGCCAGCAGGTAGTGCCAGCACCAGGGCCGGTCAGGATCCGGTACTGGCAGGGGCCGACGTCGCGGCCACCGCAACGAGCCCCCAAGCCGGCTGGGCCGCTGCTGCAGCCAACGCTACCCGAACCGCCAGGCCGCCACGGCTGCTGAGGGCGCCACAACTGTTGAGGGCAGAGCTGCTGCTGAGGACGCCACTGCTGCTGCGGGTGCCACTGCTGAAACTGCCGCTGCTGCTGTCCCTGCTGCTGGAGAACCCTAGTGGACGCCATGATAAAGGCTAGGAGCGGCAGGAGCTAGGGACGGCCACGAGAACAACTAGGAGCGCGAGGTGAAACTAGGCGAGGAACGGCTGGAGCACGGAGCACACTGAGCTAGGAGCGCCAGGTGAAACTAGGCGAGGAACGACAGGTGCTGGAACGGCTGGAGCTGAAACGGCTGGAGCTAGAACGGCTGGAGCGAGAACGGCTGGAGCGAGAACGGCTGGAGCTAGGCACGTCTGGAGCTAGGAGTGGCTTGAGCTAGAACGGCTGGAGTGAGAACGGCTGGAGCTAGAGACTGTAAGTGCGGCTGTCGGCTGCCGCTAGTGGAGCTAGTGGCAGTGGAAAGTACGTGCGACAAAGGGGCTGCAGTACTGACGGCTGCAGGAGGTAGGGAACTGTGCAGGTCGTCCGGCAAGCAGGAACGCGGGCGACAGTTGCAGCCCCCCACCTTGAACCCCCCCCCTTTTTTTTTTTTTTTTTTTTTTAGGGTTTAATTAATTAAATTTATTTTCTGGCGCTAAAGCGCTGCGGGGCGCGCTGCCTGCAGGGTGTGCTGCCTGCAGGGCGCGCTACCCGCGGGGCGCGCTGCCTGCGGAGCGCGCTACCCGCGGGGCGCGCTACCCGCGCGGCGCGCTGCCTGCGGGGCGCGCTACCCGCGGGGCGCGCTCCCTGCGGGGCACGATTTCTGCGGGGGGCGCGCTACCTGCGGGGCGGGGTGACGCGGCGGGCTAGGGGCAGGGCGCTCGGGCGCGCACGGGCTAGGGGCAGTGCGCACAGGCGACGTTACGGGCTGGGGTAGGGCGCATGGGCGACGTGACGGGCTGGGGCAGGGCACACGGGCTACGCGACGGGCTAGGGCAGGGCGCACGGGCTACGCGACGGGTTAGGGCAGGGCGCACGGGCGACGCGACGGGCTGGGGCAGGGGCCACGGGTTACGCGACGGGCTAGGGCGAAGGCGCGATACGGAGGGCGTGGAGGGCGCGTAGGGGAGGGCTAGGCGCGGAGGCGTGGATGGCGCGTTACGGAGGGCGCGGAGGGCGCGTTACGGAGGGCGCGGATGGCGCGGAGGGCGCGGAGGCCGCGTTACTCGAGGCTAGGGCGCGGAGGGCGCTAGGGCGCGTGGAGGAGGGCGCGTAAGGCGCGGAGGCGCTCTAGAGCGCGGAGGGCGCAAGGGCGCGGAGGGTGCGAGGGCACGTGACGGAGGGCGCGTAAGGCGCGGAGACGCTCTAGGGCGTGGAGGGCGCGAGGTAGGCTAGGCTAGGCAAGGATTCTAAACCTACTCGTGATACCATCTTAGAAAGTGAATGCAACGGAATGTTTGACTTAGGAGAGCAAGGCATACAAATAGAAACCCTAAGAGTGTTGTACTCCTTAGAGTGCTACTCACTGCAGCCTACAACCAATAACAACATTTGACACATGCCTATTAAAACCGAAATGCAAAATGGTGAACCCCGACCCTGTCAGAATCCCAACCACTAGACCACTGGGATAAAAGGGCTTGTTTCAGTAGCGGGTCAGTGCGCCCATAACCCCCCAGGCAAACGCGCCTGTAACCCCCCCTAGGATCGATCGGGGATCTCACAGTGCAGCTCTACTGACACCCCCCCACACTGGGAGGCCCAGGACTGAGCACAGTGGCAACGGCCTACATGTGCATACACCGGGATTCGAACCCGAGACCTCTCTGATACCATGTCAGAATCCCAACCACTAGACCACTGGGATAAAAGGGCTTGTTTCAGTAGCGGGTCAGTGCGCCCATAACCCCCCAGGCAAACGCGCCTGTACCCCCCCCTAGGATCGATCGGGGATCTCACAGTGCAGCTCTACTGACAGACCCAGCTTGAAATTGTGCGGCAGAAATCGGGCTGATAGAGCACTGTTCCAAACAAAACGAGTAGCACTGTGAACGAATGTGATTGGCTCTCGCCAATCTTGATTCTTCTTGTTCCCGCCAAAATATGTTTATATCCGCATGCGCTTATATCTGGAGCAATGCGCTTATGGCCGATCCTCAATTATAAGCGCACCCCTTGTAAAACCCTGTTTTATTATAAGCGCATGCATAAATTTTAATTTAAAACCTGCTAAAAACAGTAACGAGTTTCAATTTTGAAGCGAGCCTAATTTCTTTATCGCTTCGTTTGACTCGCGAAGACCTCAGAAGCTGCGCGTCAGGTCAAGATGTGCTGGCGTAGGGGCAAACTGACGTGTCTTTGCCCCAGTGTGTTGGAAAAAAATCGGTAGCGCGCGATTCTGGTTCGTGGCGCTATAAAATTTCGCCTCGATTGGAATCGTACGACTGAGATGTACATTTTGATGCTATAAATTTATATATCTGTATCTGTCATTATATAAGCGCATGCGCTTATAAAAATGACTCAGTTAGAAGCGCACCCCCCTTAAAAATTATGTTTTATTATAAGCGCAGGTGCGCTTCTATCCGGGGTAATACAGTACGATACCAATGAGGCGTAAGTGTTTGGTTGGGTCAGTCAGAAGACACTCTGCTCCAGCTGAAGATATGAGCTGCTGTCAAATGTTATTATAGGTTCTTAGGCTACAGTGAGTAGCAATATAGGGAGTACACCACTTTTAGGGTTGCTATTTGTATCTCTTGTTTCCCTAGTTCACATATTCCGTTGTTCGCTAACTTTGAGATGGTATCATGAGTAGGTGTCGATCCTCTCGCCTAGCCTAGCATAGCTCGCGCCCTAGCCCCCTCCGCACCCTTGCGCTCTCCGCGCCCTCCGCGCCCTCCGCGCCCCCCGCTCCCTCCGCGCCCTCCGCGCCTTCCGCGCCCTCCGCGCCTTAGCCTCCGCGCCCTCCGCGCCATCTCCGCGCCTTAGCGCCCTCCTCCTCCGCGCGTTAGCGCCCTCAGCGCCCCTAGCCTGCGCCCCTAGCCCATCGCCCAGGCGCCCGCCCTAGCCCGACGCCCAGGCGCCCGCCCTAGCCCGTCGCCAAGGCGCCCGCCCTAGCCCGACGCCCAGGCGCCCGCCTCAGCCCGTCGCCCAGGCGCCCGCCCCAGCCCGTCGCCCAGGCGCCCGCCCCAGCCCGTCGCCCAGGCGCCCGCCCCAGCCCGTCGCCCAGGCGCCCGCCCCAGCCCGTCGCCCAGGCGCCCGCCCCAGCCCGTCGCCCAGGCGCCCGCCGTAGCCCGTCGCCCAGGCCCACGCCCTAGCCCGTCGCCCAGGCCCGTGCCCTAGCCCGTCGCCAGGCGCCCGCCCTAGCCCGTCGCCCAGGCGCCCGCCTTAGCCCGTCGCCCCAGCCCGCGCCCTGGCCCGTCGCCCCAGCCCGCGCCCTAGCCCGTCGCCCCAGCCCGTGCCCTGGCCCGTCGCCCCAGCCCCGCAGGCAGCGCGCCCCGCAGGCAGCACACCCCTGCAGGCAGCGCGCCCCGGAGCGCTTTAGCGCCAGAAAATAAATAAATAAAAATTAAACCCTAAAAAAAAAAAAAAAAAAAAAAAGGTTTAGGGTGGGGGCCTGCAACTGTCGCCCGCGTTCCTGCTTGCCGGACGACCTGCACAGTTGCCTGCATCCCGCAGCCGTCAGTACTGCAGCCCCTACTGTCGCACGTACGTTCCACTGCCAGTGGCTCTACTAGCGGCAGCCGACAGCCGCACTTACGGTCTCTAGCTCCGGCCGTTCCTACCTCCAGCCAGCTGTTAGAATGGAGAACTGAACAAGAATGTGTGAAACTAGGCAGCAGGGTGATACAAGTAGGAAACCCTAGCAATGTTGTACCCCCTAAGGCTAAACCCACTATAGCCTACACAATATGAACATGTATAATGTTTGACACACCCCCATAGGCTAAGTGGGAGACAACCAGATGGTCACAAGACCAGTCAAAGCAAAGCAAAGCAAGCTCAGGGTGGATCTCAAGGAAACCACACAAATTCCGAGCACAAGCAAGTGGTCACAAGACCAGTTCACATGCAGTTTGATAATATAACAAGAGGTACAGTGATCACAACCTAACAAGAGTAAACATGCAGGTATATATATAGAGATCACAGTACAAGCAGAGTCAAGAAGTGAGCAAGCGAGGGAGAGTAGGCACAAGGCCTAGAACAGTACAGAAACGCTGATGGTCACAAGGCTGAAGCGCCTTGGTGAACACATCAGCAGTGTTGGCCCGAGTGGCCACGTAACGCAGACGAAGCTGACCACGCTGCTGCAGCTCTCGAGCAAGGAAGTAGCGCAGAGCGATGTGCTTCGTCCTGTGCTCCAGTCTGTGCTCCTCACACAAGGCAATGGCGGCCTTGTTGTCAACGTACAGCACTGGAGGAGAACGAGGCCGCTCTCCCAGGTCGGTCAGCAGGTAGGTGAGCCAGCGTAACTCCTGTGCAGCCATGGCTGTGGCGTAGATCTCAGCCTCACAACTGGAGCTGAGAACAGAAGAAGAGCGAGTAGAACGCCAAGAAACTGAACCAGAGCCAAGGCTGAAGGTGTAACCCTGAGACGACCGCTGCGTAGCCTGGTCGTCAGCCCAAGAAGTGTCTGAGTGACCCGTGAGGACAACGTCGCTCCGACCTCCAAGCACGAGCCCCATGCCCGACGTACTGCACAAGTAGCGCAACACCCTCTTAGCGGCATCCATGTGCTCCTTCCGGTGACGGCCGGGAGCGACATAGCGTGCTAGGATGCTAAGAGGGTATGCCAGGTCAGGTCGAGTGCAGGTCATCAGGTACATGAGGCAGCCCACAAGCTCTGGATACGGGCCACTCGGCTCTACGGACTCATCCGAAGGCAGAGCTGAGAGCGAGTGACCGGTAGGCAGAGGAGTGGGCTGAGGCGAGGAGTACGTGAAGCGGAAGCGCTGAAGGACCTGCTGCACCATGTGTGACTGAGTCAAGGTGATGGTGCGTTGTGCTCTGTCCCGGGTGATCCGCAAGCCAAGATAGCTTGTCAGCTCACCCAGGTCTGTGCACGTGTGTCTCTTCTGCAGCTCCGACTTCACGTGGGCGAGTGCCTCAGTGTCAGCAGTAGCAAAGACCAAGTCGTCTACGTAAACAAGAACGTAGAACGGCGGCAGAGTGGTGTCGGTGCGTAGAAACAGCGACGGGTCAGCAGTAGAAGGAGCAAACCCAAGAGCAGCAAGAGTAGTCCTCAGTGTGTCGTGCCACTCACGGGGTGCCTGGCGGAGACCGTAGACTGGCCGCCGGAGGCTCCACTGGGTACCAGGAGGGAACGACCCAGTGAAGCCAGGTGGGCGGCGCAGCCAGATCTCCTCGTGCAGGCTGCCCTGTAAGAACGCAGTGCTGAAGTCAAGAGAGTGGAGCTCGTAGTCACGCTGAGCAGCGACGTGCAGCAGAACCCGAAGAGTGGTCATCTTCGGGGTCGGGGAGAAGGTCTGGAAGAAGTCAACTCCCTCTCGCTGACTGAAGCCTCGTGCAACGTAACGCGCCTTGAAGACAGGCGGAGAACCCGGCGGCCGCTTCACCCTGAAAATCCACATGCCACTGACGATGTTCGCCCCAGGTGGGGGAACCTCGTCGACGTAGGTGCCTGTGGACTTCCAGGAAGCCATCTCTGCGTCCATGGCTGTCTGCCACTGAGAGGAGTAGGGACCCTCCATCGCCTCTGCGTAGGAGCGTGGGGTCGGGATGTCTGGTGCATCCGGGTCTCCCTCAGGGGCAACTAGCATGGACACGAGATGAGGCAAAGCAGCGGCAAAGCACTCAAACTCCTCCTGTCTGTCCTCAAGGACGTCCGTGCCAAGAGCACACTCACCCCCGACAGACGGAGGACAGACAGACTCAGACTCAGACTCAGCAACAAGGCTAGCGGCGTAGTCTAGACGACAGGCAGCAGCAAAGTCAACAAGCTCAGCGACTAGAGAAGACGCAGCAGAGGACTCAAAGGAAGGGTCAGTGACAGCAGTGGCAAGGAGACGCGTGACAGTAGGACTGGCAGCACGAAGAGAGTCAGACTCCGGGTCAGCAAGAGCAGGAAGAGAGGACGCTGGTGGAGACGGCAGTGGGACACGCTGTGGAGCAGTAGAGGGACGCAGGGTCATATAGTGAGTGCCAAGGACAGGAGGAGGACGCTGACGTGGAACACGACGACCAGCGCGGACAGCGCGGACAGGCGACTCTGGACGCGACTCAGACGACTCTGGACGAGTCTCAGGCGACGGAGGACGAGACTCAGGCTCACGACGCTCCGTAAGACCTCCCGTCGGCGCAGTGTAGGGAGAAGGACCAGGAAGTGGAGAGACTGGCTGTAACTGTGACTGCGACTGGACAAGCGGTGGACTCAGTAGGGGAGGAGTAGGACCAGGAGAGGGCGGAAGGCCAAGAACCTGCTGAAGGAGCGGAACGTAGTACGGCCGTGGCCGCTCAGCACCTCCAGCTCCAACCCCCTCAGCAGGGCCAGTCCCAGCAGCTCCAGCAGCACCGCCAGCAGCAGCAGGGTCCCCAGCAGCTCCAGTACCAGCAGCACCTCCAGCAGTGCCAGCAGCACCACCAGCAGCAGCAGCACCTCCAGCAGCTCCAGCAGCACCAGTACCAGCAGCACCTCCAGCAGCGCCAGCAGCACCGCCAGCAGCAGCAGTACCACCAGCAGCTCCAGTAGCTCCAGCACCAGTAGCACCTCCAGCAGTGCCAGCAGCACCAGCAGCACCTCCAGCAGCGCCAGCCGCACCGCCAGCAGCAGCAGCACCTCCAGCAGCTCCAGCAGCACCAGAACCAGTAGTACCTCCAGCAGCGCCAGCAGCACCTCCAGCAGCAGCAGTACCTCCAGCAGCTCAAGCAGCACCAGCAGCACCTCCAGCAGCGCCATACCAGATGTGCAAAGCGGGGCCGACAATGAATAGTCCAATGGCAGCGAAGCCTCCCAGCCGTCGGACATCAATGGATGGGTTCTTTTCCACCACAAGCTGGCAAAAAAGGTCTGCAAGTGCGTTCAACAGGCCGGCCGTGATCCCCTTTGTCACAAACGGTCGTGACTCTAGCGATGCCATGTAGCTCAGGGCCAGCAATTGAAGACCTGAAGGGGGAACTCCGCTGTTGCTCGCGTCACCACCGCTTCCGCCGCTACCGCCTCCCCCTCCGCCTCCTCCTCCTCCGCCTTTGCTTCCCCCAGAGCCCGTATTTCCTCCGCCAGCCTGTGCTTTGACATCGACGGATCGTTTGCTGCTTGAATTATTAACAGTAAATCGTCTAATTTCTTTGCCTGAACGCAATGTTTCGTCGCTCGCACCACCCGCGCGACGGAGCGAAGAGCCAATGCCTGCCAGAGGGCTTTGCGAATGCTCCGAACGCGCGAACGTGCGAATGCTTGCGACACTGAGATTCACGCGTCCACGTACGGCCGGCGACAGGCTTGCGACTGCATAGGTTGAACCGGTGGAGCTCGCGGGAGTCAGGACCCGCATCCTTGGGAGGGACGAGGAGACGCCGCGAGAAGCCATGGCGTGAGAGATGGCACGAAATGCTTTCATGCGACCAGATTTCGAAGCACGTACATGTGCTTGCGAATTGTGACAGGCGTGGAGATTTGGCTGGAGGATGGAGAGGTGCTGCTGCTGCTGGCGGTGCGGCTGGCGCTGCTGGAGGTGCTGCTGGTGCTGCTGGCGCTGCTGGAGGTGCTACTGGTGCTGGAGCTACTGGAGCTGCTGGTGGTACTGCTGCTGCTGGCGGTGCTGCTGGCGCTGCTGGAGGTGCTGCTGGTACTGGTGCTGCTGGAGCTGCTGGAGGTGTTGCTGCTGCTGGTGGTGCTGCTGGCACTGCTGGAGGTGCTGCTGGTACTGGAGCTGCTGGGGACCCTGCTGCTGCTGGCGGTGCTGCTGGAGCTGCTGGGACTGGCCCTGCTGAGGGGGTTGGAGCTGGAGGTGCTGAGCGGCCACGGCCGTACTACGTTCCGCTCCTTCAGCAGGTTCTTGGCCTTCCGCCCTCTCCTGGTCCTACTCCTCCCCTACTGAGTCCACCGCTTGTCCAGTCGCAGTCACATTTACAGCCAGTCTCTCCACTTCCTGGTCCTTCTCCCTACACTGCGCCGACGGGAGGTCTTACGGAGCGTCGTGAGCCTGAGTCTCGTCCTCCGTCGCCTGAGACTCGTCCAGAGTCGTCTGAGTCGCGTCCAGAGTCGCCTGTCCGCGCTGTCCGCGCTGGTCGTCGTGTTCCACGTCAGCGTCCTCCTCCTGTCCTTGGCACTCACTATATGACCCTGCGTCCCTCTACTGCTCCACAGCGTGTCCCACTGCCGTCTCCACCAGCGTCCTCTCTTCCTGCTCTTGCTGACCCGGAGTCTGACTCTCTTCGTGCTGCCAGTCCTACTGTCACGCGTCTCCTTGCCACTGCTGTCACTGACCCTTCCTTTGAGTCCTCTGCTGCGTCTTCTCTAGTCGCTGAGCTTGTTGACTTTGCTGCTGCCTGTCGTCTAGACTACGCCGCTAGCCTTGTTGCTGAGTCTGAGTCTGAGTCTGTCTGTCCTCCGTCTGTCGGGGGTGAGTGTGCTCTTGGCACGGACGTCCTTGAGGACAGACAGGAGGAGTTTGAGTGTGCGGAGCCTGGGGTTGCGGAGTCTGGGGGTGCTGAGCCTGGGGGTGCGGGGTCTGGGGGTGCGGAGCCTGCGGGTGCTGAGTCTGGGGGCTCTGATACCATGTTAGAATGTAGAACTGAACGAGAATGTGTGAAACTAGGCAGCAGGGTGATACAAGTAGGAAACCCTAGCAATGTTGTACCCCCTAAGGCTAAACCCACTATAGCCTACACAATATGAACATGTATAATGTTTGACACCAGCCCTAGCTCGCCGTTTCTAGCTCCAGCCGGTTGTGCTCCAGCCGTTCTAGCTCCAGCCGTTCTCGCTCCAGCCGTTCTCGCTCCTCGCTCGTAGCTCAGTTTGCTCCGTGCTCCAGCCGTTCCTCGCCTAGTTTCACCTGGCGCTCCTAGCTTAGTTCGCTCCGTGCTCCAGCAGTTACTCGCCTAGGTTCACCTGGCGCTCCTAGTTCTCGTTTTTCAATGCAGCCGTCCTTAGCTCCTGCCGCTCCTGCACCCCGCTAGCTTTTATCATGGAGTCCACTAGGGTTCTCCAGCAGCAGGGACAGCAGCAGCGGCCGTTTCAGCAGTGGCTTCCGCAGCAGCAGGGGCGCACTCAGCAGCTGTGGCGCCCTCAGCAGCCGTGGGGGCCTGGTGGTTCAGGTCGCGTTGGCTGCAGCAGCGGCCCAGCCAGCTGGGGGGCTCGTCGCGGTGGCCGCGACGTCGGCCCCTGCCAGTACCGGATCCTGACCGGCCCTGGTGCTGGCACTACCTGCTGGCGTCCTGACCACTCTGCACAGCGCTGCTACAGCTGCCTCGACGACCTTTACCGTGAGCGTTTTGGGCCTGAGTCGGCTCCCCCGATCTGGCCCGGTCTGTTTCGTAGTGGTTACCCTGTGTTTGATATGTCTATGGATGCTGTTTATTCTGTCACGTACGGATCTCTTGGCTTACGTGTACCGAGCTTATGACCTTTGCCTGTTGCTAGTGTCGGTACTTTTGCTTTTAGTGTAGGTGCTTGTGTAGTCACTAGCCCGGCCGTGACGACGGCTGTTGCGTCGCTCTCCTTCACGCTGGACTCCGGCGCGTCTCAGTGCTTCTTCCGCGACCACACCACTGTCACACCTCTTTCGGCTCCAGTCCCAGTTGCCCTGGCTGATCCTACTTCAGGACCAGCAGTTGCTCGCAGCTCGACCACCCTCCCGTGCCCAGCTGTCCCCTCTGGTTTCCTCACTGGTCTCTACATCCCCTCGTTCTCTCGGAACTTGGTGGGTGTTGGATACCTTCAGGACCGGGGGATCACAGTCACTTTTCCTGCGCACGGGAGGACTGCGATCTGTACGGACTCTTCCACCGGGGCAGTTCTTGCCACGTTCACCAGAGAGCCCCACTCAGGTCTCTTCGTCCTGCACACTCCGCCCCCGCAGGTAGCTGCGTCTGGTCAGGTTGCTTCGTCCCCCCCGGTAGCAGAGTCCGGTCAGGTTACTGCGTCCCCTCAGGTTGCTGTGTCCGGTCAGGTTGCTGTGTCCGGTCTAGTTGCTGCGTCTTGCTCGTGTCGGTCTTTCACCCACCGGACCGTCTTGTGGCACCACCGTCTTGGCCACGCATCGATCCCCCGCCTCCGCACTATGGCTAGTCACCGTCTTGTCTCAGGTCTCCCTCGCGTCTTCCCGTCGCTCCCTCCCTCGCCTGCGCCGCCGTGCACTCCTTGCGTCGCCGGCCGTCTTCGTGGCACTCCGCACTCCTCCTCCCTTTGTCCGGCCACTGCTCCCTTCCAGACACTCCACTTGGATGTCTGGGGCCCTGCACCTACGCAGGGACCTGAGAGGGAGCGCTACTTTCTGGTGGTTGTCGACGACTTCTCCAGGTACACCACGGTGTTTCCTCTCGCGAAGAAGTCCGAGGTGACTTCTACGCTGATCCGGTGGCTTCTAGCCACTGAGGGCACTCGTGGCCGTCGTGTCTCCTGTCTCCACTCTGACCGTGGGGGTGAGTTTCGCTCAGGCATTCTTGCCGGATTCTGCGGCGAGCAGGGCATCGTACAGTCCTGGACGCTGCCGAAGTCCCCACAGCAGAATGGGGTTGCTGAGCGCCGCATTGGCTTGGTCATGGACATCGCCCGCACGCCCATGATTCATGCCCGTGCGCCCCATTTTCTGTGGCCCTACGCGGTTCGCTACGCCGCTCACCAGCTGAACCTCCAGCCGCGCGTCTTGCGGCCAGAGGCTTCACCGACCAGTCTTTGGACCGGGTCCCCTGGTGTTGGGTCAGCTTTTCGTGTCTGGGGCTGCCTTGCGCTTGTCCGCGACACCTCTGCGGACAAGCTCTCGGCTCGTGCCGTCCCCTGTGTCTTCCTTGGTTTCCCGGTAGCCTCGGCCGACTGGTCCTTTTACCACCCGCCCCTCCACCAGTTCCTAGACTCCCGTGATGTCTGGTTCGACGAGTCAGTGTCCTACTACACCGGTACCCCTGTCGAGGTCTCCCGGTTCCCCTTCCCCCCCTTTTCCTCGCACCCTCTCTTCCTCCTGCTCCCGCTCCTCCAGTACCCCCACCCCCCCCTGGTCCTGACCCGTCAGGTGTGTCTCACGCTACCCCTCTACCCTCGGTCGCGCGTCAGGTAGCGGCTCCCTCCCCGTAGTCCTCCTCACAGTCCCCTCAGCAGCCTTCGGTACTTCCGCGACGGGCTACTGTGGACTCGGTTGGTTTTGGAGCTGGAGGTGCAGCCACTGGCGGTACTCGGTCCGGGGGTGCTCGTTTGAGGGGTGCTGGAGTTGGAGGTGCTGGCGCAGGTGGCGCTAGCCCTGGGGGTGCTGGAGATGGAGGTCCTGGCACTGGAGGTGCTAGTCCTGGGGGTGCTGGAGCTGGAGGTGCTGGCGCAGGTGGCGCTAGCTCTGGGGGTGCTGGAGCTGGAGGTGCTGGCACTGGAGGTGCTAGTTCTGGGGGTGCTGGAGTTGGACGTCCTGGCACTGGCGGTACTAGTTCTGGGGGTGCTGGAGCTGGAGGTGCTGGCACAGGAGGTGCTGGTTCTGGGGGTGTTGGTCCTGGGGGTGCTGGTGCTGGAGGCGCTGGCACTGGAGGTGCTGGTTCTGAGGAGACTGGAGCTGGAGACACTAGTTCTGCGGAGTCCACTCCGCCTCCCCACCGCCACGACACACGTCTCCAGGCGGCCCGTCGGCGTGAGCGTGAGGAGCAGGTGCTGTTGGAGAGGGAGCGGCAGGAGTTGCGGCAGTTGGACCTGCTGGAGCAGCAGCAGCAGCAGCAGCAGCAGCAGCAGCAGCAGCAGCAGCAGCAGCAGCAGCAGCAGCAGCAGCAGCAGCAGCAGCAGCCGCAGCAGCAGCAGCCGCAGTAGCAGCAGCAGCCGCAGCAGCAGCAGACACCGCCGCCGCAGCTGCGACCACAGCAGCTCCCTCTGGAGCGGCAGTTGTTCCCACCCGTGAGTGGCCTTCGGGCCCTTGGTCTTCCCTCCTCTCCTCCTGTTCACACTCCGTCCCCTCCAGCGTTTGGTCCCATGTTTCCTCCTCCTGACGACGGTCCGGCGGTCTGGTCTTCTCCTCCACCGCAGTCTCCTCCACCTGTTGTCCCACACTCTCGTGTCCGTCCCTGTCCTCCGCGTGCTCGTCACTCGTCTCCCGTTACCGACCTCCGCACTGCCCTCCTTTGTTCGTCTCTTCGTCGTCCTCCTCCTGAGTCCGTTCTCCCGTCTCCGCCTCCGTCCTCTCTCCCTTTCCCCCCTACTCCTGTCACTGACTACTACCGCGCTGTTCGTCCTGTTGTCTCTCGTGTCCTCGCCACTCTTGTCACCGACTCTCGTTTCCCTCCGTCGTCTGTCTCGGCTCTCACTGCCGCTGTTGCTGAGTTTGCTGCCGCCAGTCGCCTTGACTACACCACCCGTGTGGTGCCAGCTCCTCCCTCCCGTCCTCTGTCCGTCGGGGGTGGGTTTGCCCTTGGCTGTGACGTCCTAGAGGACAGAGAGTCTGAGCTGGAGTACTGGGCAGCCGCTTCCCCCTCTGTCTGTGCCATGCCGCTATCCCCTGAGGGAGACCCCGACGCCCTTGACATACCGACTCCTCGCACTTACCGCGAGGCAGTGTCAGGGGCGTGGGCCTCACAGTGGAAAGCGGCTATGGCCTCGGAGTTAGCGTCTTGGAGATCCACAGGCACCTACGTCGACGCAGTTCCCCCTCCCAGGGCGAACGTAGTCGATGGCATGTGGCTCTTCAAGGTGAAGCGGCCGCCTGGTTCACCGCTTGTGTTCAAGGCGCGCTACGTGGCTAGGGGTTTCAGTCAGCGTGAGGGAGTTGACTTCTTCCAGACCTTCGCCCCGACCCCGAAGATGACTACTCTTCGGGTGTTACTGCACGTAGCAGCACAGCGAGACTACGAGCTGCACTCCCTTGACTTCTCTACTGCGTTTCTCCAGGGCCGACTACACGAGGAGATCTGGCTGCGCCGCCCTCCTGGCTTCACTGACACCTTCCCACCTGGGACCCAGTGGAGCCTGAGACGACCAGTCTACGGTCTCCGCCAGTCGCCCCGTGAGTGGCACGACACTCTTCGCTCCACGCTTCGTGACCTTGGGTTTTGTCCTTCCTCTGCCGACCCGTCGCTGTTTGTTCGCACTGGTTCCACTCCTTTCTTTATACTAGTGTACGTCGACGACTTGGTCTTTGCCACAGCAGACAGGGCAGCTCTGGCTCAGGTGAAGTCCGAACTGCAGAAGAGACACACGTGCACTGACCTAGGTGAACTGCAGCGCTACCTTGGCCTGCAGATCACCAGGGACAGAGCCGCTCGCACCATCACACTGACGCAGTCACACATGGTGCTGCAGGTCCTTCGGCGGTTCGACTTCCAGTTCTCCACCACACAGCCCACACCTCTTGCTGTTGACCACAGACTCACTGGCCCCCTTTCCCGACGAGTCTTTTGAGCCCAGTGGTCCCTACGCAGAGCTGGTGGGCTGCCTCATGTACCTGATGACTTGTACTCGGCCGGACCTCGCCTTTCCCCTCAGCGTCCTCTCTCGCTTTGTTGCGACTGGGAGACACCGTCCTGTCCACTGGACAGCTGCTGTGAGGGTGGCGAAGTACCTGGCGACTACATCAGGCATGGGGCTTGTGCTTGGAGGGACTCAGCCAGTGGCGTTGACTGGTCATTGCGACTCTTCCTACGCTGACGACGTGGAGACTCAGCGCTCGACTCAGGGTTACTGCTTCAGTCTGGGTGCTGGTGCTGTGTCGTGGAGGTCTACACGGTCGTCGTCTGTGGCTACTTCCAGTGCAGAGGCAGAGATCTACGCTGGTGCCATGGCGGCACAGGAGCTACGCTGGTTGACCTTCTTGCTCGCCGACCTTGGTGAGCGGCCTCGCTCTGCACCGACCTTGTACGCTGACAACAAGGCCACGATCCTCCTCTGTCGAGAGCCTCGACTGGAGAGCAGAGTGAAGCATATTGACGTGAGGTACTTCCTTCTGCGATAGCTGCAGCGACGCGGCCAGGCACGCCTGGACTTTGTGGCCTCAAAGGCCAGCACTGCAGACGTCTTCACCAAGGCCCTGGCGCTTGGTGACCACCACAGGTTCTGTGTGCAGTTGGGGCTTGTTGAGGTAGGCCCTCGGTTGCTGTAGACTTGCTGTTTGCTCTGCTTGTTGTGCTTTGCTATATATATCCTAGTGAACTCTTGAACTGGCCTTGTGGCCGCTTTCTTGTGCTCGGAATTTGTGTGGTGTCTTTGAGATCCACCCTGAGCTTGCTTTGCTTCTTGCAGTGACTGGTCTTGTGACCGTTTGTTCACTCTGCTTGCTGTGATGCCCCTCACTTAGCCTATGGGGGTGTGTCAAATGTTATTATAGGTTCTTAGGCTACAGTGAGTAGCACTATAGGGAGTACAACACTTTTAGGGTTGCTATTTGTATCCCTTGTTTCCCTAGTTCACATATTCCGTTGTTCGCTAACTTTGAGAGCTGCCTGACAAGAGGAGAGGGAGCATATTTGAATGAAAGAGCTGCATGAAGCTAGGGAAATGCCGCAGGTGAAGTCAGTGAATTCAACATTGTTGTGTCTTGGACGCAAGCATGTCACATCAAGTATATAAATATGATAATTTTTAAACACACGAAGTGTTTTTCAAAATTACGTATTTCGAAAGCGCAGCTGCTTGAAACGCTTGTTTTGGCCCACCCACGTCTCTCATTTTTCCCAACGGCTCATACAACTCTCCCACCCCCCGCCCCAACACCGATGGACATCAGTGTCGCCGCTTCAACAAGAAGACCGTTAGCCAGTACCATGATTAATAGCTAGTACAATGTTGGATACCTAGTATAATGATATGTACTAGCACTTCTGTTCCTATCTCAAAGTGCATGTTCTAATTTGCCAGTTGAAATGAGAACGATGCCAAATGATAAGTAAAAGAAAGTGTTAAAGTCTGAACTTAGTTAGGTTAGGAGAGTAGGAGCTAAGGAGCATACGATGGTATCGAGAGGAAGGGAAGTTGGCCAAAGAGGGTTCATTATGAGAAAGGAAATACCGTTCAAGATATAGGCAAACACAAGGAGGTGCACCACCATTACAGGAAATGTAACTACACTAGGATCTACTGTAGGCAGGTATATAAATGTATACACACATTTCAACAGAAAGCAAGCTTTCTAAATACTGTGATATAGGTGAAGGAAAGCCCATAACATGTGACCGAGATTTCAGCATTGATTTTTTTATTGATTTAAACTTGGAGGATTTTGTAGGGGACATGGAAAATGGCTCCACCAAGACCAAGGTGAGACTACATGAATAGTCAGACATTATAATTATTTGTTGTCTTGTATGTCTGAAGTCACATTCTTGCAGAATTGCAGGTTTTAACCCGATACACTGTGTGCTCTGTAGCGACTCCGGAGCGACGTCTCCACGATGTGGGTTCGTCGCTACAAGTCAAAAACCCTAGGGTCGGTGGGGAACGACAGATTCATGCCTGGAACAGACAAAAACGTGGTAACTGTTGCAGCTCACTGTGCACACGCATCGCACTTGCCAATGTCGCTTGCAAATCCCGTCCAGAATGCCCCCGACCAGCCTTCCCGCTCGTACAATCCCCTGCGATTTGGTCAGAAATGGTCCAACCGGCGGGTCAAGTTCGGCAGCAGCCAGATGCTGCAGACATGGGTTTCAGCTTTCGAAACTCCCTGAACTATTTCAGCCCACCTGACCCTACCTGCACCTGCGGGGCGGAGCCTGAGATGGGCTGTACGCGTTACTCACCACCTGCTTAACGCAAACTGTGCCTATCAATTGACACGCAAAACCCTTCTACGTAAAACACACCATTTATTTATACGTACACAAGTTGCTTTCCCTCTCACCGCCTCCTTAGAAATGATGCCATGGGTCGGCATGTGCACCTGCAACGTCACGTCGCCGCGCTTCAATTTCTCGAATTCATCCTAAGACAAGGCGCCACAACGATCTGTGCCCCTCTCCGGACGGAAAACTCCAAGCCCGTCGGGGTCGCTCAACGCCAAGATGATTCGCGTCGATTCGTCTCGTCACACCAAGGCCACCTTGATAACCACAATGTCTCACTCGTCGGATCTGCTGGT
This sequence comes from Closterium sp. Naga37s-1, assembly GCA_947471745.1. NCBI lineage: Eukaryota > Viridiplantae > Streptophyta > Zygnematophyceae > Desmidiales > Closteriaceae > Closterium > Closterium sp. Naga37s-1. The sequence goes on from CANJKZ010000430.1 coordinate 1,072,171, forward strand.
GCGAGGATCTATCCGAATCCGCCATGTGTTCCCCCGAATCGTCGCCTCCGTCGATGCGACAGCATCCGCGACGACGTCTAGCGATTCCCCTTCCAGGCGAATTCGGGCAATGCCACAGGCAGTCCGAATTGCCCGAGAATCCCCGCGTCAATCACGTGGCATCATGCATAGCAGCAGTCGCTCTCACGTTTCCGCCACCGAAGCACAGCTGAGACTGTTTCGCATACCCCGTTTCGCCACCAACGAAGTCGTGTATTCTGACGTCATAATATGTCGCGAAGACCGCGACGGAGTTACCACCAGCATCGACACCTCCCCGCGCTCCCAGAAATCCCGCAGAAATCCCCCGCCTCTCGCTTGTGCCTTGCCGCCTGACCTTGCGGCTAAAACGATGATGCGACAGCTTGTCACCGTGCACAAGCATGCGACTGCCAGTGGAGGTGCGCTGCCAACGCAGCGACACCGTGTCGCGTGCGTGTGATGGGACACGGATCCTAAAATCGAGCCACCTTCGATCCCTCCCAAACCTCGCGCCGGGGTGATAGCGCCGTTCCAAGCCTGATGCAAGCGATCAGAGCTATCGGGCCGTCCTATCTTTCGATGCTCGACGGACGTGACCAGCGCACTCTGCGTGTCTATCTTTCTGCTGACAGCGACGATCCCCAAGCCGTGCGCATGTGCCCCTCTATCGTTTTACTCAATTCCTCGAGCGACTCGGCGACTTTGTGATGGGACGCGGGGAGGTGTTGGCAGTGTGCGACGAGAGCCGCGGAGAGGGGCGGGTCACGAGAGTGTACGACGTCTAGAAATACCCGCCGACGTGAGGAGATGAGTCATTCATTCAGACTGGTGCGACGACGACGAGAATCAGCAATAGCCGGAGCAGCCACAGCAGCAGCAGCAGCGAGGATTTCGAGGCTTGTTTGGTTCGGTGATCAGTGCGCTAGAAGCAAGCAGAGCTGCGAGCACAATCGGCTCGCTCACTTGTGTGCATCGGAGCCGCTACTCGATCGTCACAAGTCAACGGATAGCGGACAGCAAGCACGCGGCCTTGGGCCGATTAGCAACAGGAACGGTGACAGCCTGTCCCTGGACAGTGAAGGCGACAGGGAAAGCGACAGGGAAGGTGACAGGGGCAGCGAACGGTGGTGGTGGAGTGTCGCTCGTTTCTCCCTCTCCTGATTGGATCATAAGGCTGACGGGGACGTGCTGTCCTGACGGGTTCAAGAAAGCGCATCAACTTCCGGCAGGTGCCTCACGAGCAACTGTCAACCGTCCTCTCCACTGGTCGCTGCCAGGCAGCAGAGGCACACAGGTGACAGGCAGAGAAGCCTAGAGAGGCAGATAGGCACGTGCGGGTGTGACCTGTGCTCATAAATCCTGCTCCCCGGCTTGCTCTCTTCGTCCAGTGCTCCTTCACACGCTGCTATCCCGTGCAAACACCAGGAGCTTTACCACCGCAACGTGCAACACTAGAAGCTGTAATACCACCTGCAAGATTAGTGGTATCCGGAGTAGGAGGAGAGCTTCAACTGGGGTGCATCGCACCTCCTCCTCTCTCCTCCCTCCCTCCCTCCCTCTCTCTCTCCCTCCCTTCCCTCCCAGAGGACGCCCCGCCGAACGTCCTCTAATGGCAAAGCCTCTCCGCTCTCCCATCCCCGGCCTGCCCCTCCTCCCCGCGTCCCTCCTCCTCGCGCTCTTCCTCCTGCTCTCTCCGTACTCCTCCCCCTGGCTCCCGCCCTCGCCGCTACTGGCGGCAGCCCAGCCCACAGCGGCAGCAGCAGCAGCAGCAACGGCGTCGGCGACGGGCAGGGAGGTGGGGCGCGCGCAGGAGTCGGGGTTCTGTGACCGCTTCGTGCGCCCCTATGGGCTGCAGTGCCGCGAGTACCAGGTGGGTGGGTGACACGTGCCTGCCACGTGTTTGCCCCTAAGCGCTGGACTTTGAGTCACACTCACACATCTTGCCTCGTTCTGAAACATGAGAGCTGCCTCACTTGTATGGCCCGCCTTGTTCTGTGCCTTCTTGCCTGCTTTCCTGCCTGCCTGTCTGCCTGCACTCCACTCATCTCCGTCCCACCGCCCTTGCCCCTCCCTTACCTCCCACGTCCTAAATTGCCCCACCACCTGTCCGCCCGTCCCCCCCCACCCGTCCTCCCTTTCTCTGTGCCCGTCTGCCAGATCACCACCAGTGATGGGTACATTCTGAGTATCCAGCGCATCACCAACACGTCTGTCACCGCGCCTCCCATCACCATGCCCGTCGCCTCCACTTCTGCTGCTACCATAACTCCGTTCACCACGACTACCACACCCACGCCTACTCCCACCAACGCCGTTTCTGCGGCCGGTGCGGCTGCTATGGCAGCAGCCGAAGCAGCAGCGCGGACAGTGAGTGCAGCCGCTGCAGGCTTATTCGCTCCCTCTGCCACCACCAGGGCAACCACCGCCACCACCCCTGCTACCACCACCAGCACCACTACTCCTACTGTTGCTGCAACCTCACGCCCAGCAACAGCAGCAGAAGCAGCATCAAGCGCTGCTGTGCCTGAGCTTCCGTCCCTGCCGTACGGTCGTCCCATGCTTCGCCCCCAGCAGCAGCAGCTCCAGCGCCAGGAGCTGACTACCACCAGTCTCCCCTCCACCCAGCCCCTCTCCCAGCCTCTCGCCCAGCCTCTCGCCCAGCCTCTCGCCCAGGCACGCTCCACCTCCCAGCCACAGGCGCAAACCCAGGCGCGTGTGCTGCCGCGGTACCCGGTGCTGCTGTCCCACGCCATGTTCATGGCCAGCGACCTCTGGTTCGCCTTCTCCAACCAGACCGGCTCCGACCCGCTCATTGCCAAGCGCGTGCCCGTGGGGCTGTGCAACCGGGGCTTCGATGTCTTCCTGCTCAACCACCGCTCCACTGAGTTCTCCCCGGGTCATGTCGCCTACAACACCCGCCAGTGGGTAAGTCGCCTCTCCCTCACTTCCTCCTGTCTGCCTCTCTGCCTCTCTGCCTATCTGCCTGTCCGCCCCTCTCTTTTAAGTTCTCGGTCTCATAATTGTTCCCATCAAACTCCCCTCCGCTCGTCCCTTTCCTCCAATTTCCCGTCCTCGCCTCGCCTCGCCTCGCCTCGCCTCACCTCCCCTCCCCTCCCCTCACCTCCGCTCCCCTCCCTTCTGCCCACCAGCAATACTGGGACTGGGACTTTGACCAGCTGGCCACCATCGACATTCCATCAGCGATCGAGCTCGTGCTGGGAGTGACAGGCGCGCCCAAGGTGCATCTGCTGGGCTTCAACGAGGGAGGCATGCTGCCCTTCGCCCTGGGCAGCACCTCCCCGCGCTACCTCGAGCGTGTCACTGCGTCCGTGGCGTCTGTGGCGCCAACTGTCTTCTTCCAGAACGTCAAGTCGCCTGTGCTTCGCCAGTGGGCACTCGGGCCCTCGCCTGACGCTGTGAGTCAGAGTCCTGCCCCTCCCGCGCTGCTTACTCCTGCCTCTCGCGGCCTGCTTTGTGTGCTTCATACCCTCCCTCGCACGATTCTGACTCCTATCGTCTGTGATTCATACCCCTGCCGCGTGCGGTTCTTTCCCAGACGTATGCACACTCCTTTGGCTCTCGCCCTCAATCTCCTTTGTATGCGCCCTTCTGCCTCCCCCTTCCCTGCTTCTCGCCCATTCTCCCTTGTATGCAACCAGGCCGTGTACCAAGCTCATCTCCTGTACGGCGCATACAATGTTTCTGCGTACGTGCCTTCATCTCCAACTTACATGCCTTTTATCTCACTTCATACACCTGGAGTCTGAACGCACACGCTTCTATTTTCACGTACTCATGCACAACCTGCCGCAACTGCTTGTCACGCACGCCCCCCACTATTTCAGTGCTCCGTGCTGCGTGTGACTTACAGCATCTTGATACAAGTGTTTGACTTTGCACTTGCGCCTGCCACTGCATGTCTCTTCCTTTCCTGTCTGCTTTGGTCGGTATGCCTATCTGCCTCTCTCCGCTTCTATCCTCCTCGTCCCTCTACCCTCCTGTCCCGGGGTGTGCATGGGTGTGAATGGGTGTGCATGGGAGCAGCACGGAGATCCTATCGGGCATACTGGAGGCGGTGGGGTACAACATGCTCACCTACTTTGTCACCACGGGCGACCCCCAGGACCTGCTCACCAACATCACAGGTCACTCTCTCACACACCCCCCTCTCCCACGTGCATGCGATCACTCATGCAACAATGCATGCAACCACGCATGCAACCACACATGCAACCACGCATGCAACCAGGCTTCGCATGTCAATACGCACATTCCATACCTGCTGGGCCATGTCGTACCATGCCTGCTATGCTGTGTCCCTTACCTTACCAAAGCTCTCATTGTGAGACCACACAATACCTTCATCACAGCCCTCAGTTCCCCACCCTTCCTCCCTCCCTCCCTCTTCCTCTCCCCCTCTCTCTCCCTCCTCTCCCTCCCTCCCTCTCATCCCCCCCCACCACTGTCCCATCACTCCCACACCAGGCACCCCATGCTGCACGGACCCTATGGAGCCCCCTGCTGCCCCCACGCCCGGGTGGATTGCCACGTCATACCGCAACCTCATTCACTACCAGCAGCGTGAGTGGGTCGGGCATGGGATGGAGAGGCATGCAAGGGAAGGGGACGGCGTGGAAGGGGTCATGGGAAGGGGTCATGGGAAGGGGTCATGGGAAGGGGTCATGCCGCTGCAATCTGCTGCTTGCTCCCTATTCTTCCCTTCTCCTGCTGTGTGTCATCTGTAGCGAAGGCCCCTCCTCACCTCCCTGTGCCTGCGCGTATGCTCTGACGCCTGCATGCCTGCCTCACTGTAATTAGGTGACTTTTGAGTAGACTCAAAAGTCTGACGCCTGCATGCCTGCCTCACTGTAATTATGTATGTATGTATGTGTGCATGTGTGTGTGCATGGTGGCAGTGATCCGCAATGGTCTCTTCCAGCAGTGGGATGCACTCAGTGCGCAAGCCAACATGGACCGCTACGGCGCTGTCTCCCCTCCCATGGTCTGTCTCTCACACCCACCCCTCCCTCCCACTCGTCGCTTTTCACTCACTCTTAACTACCACCCACTTTTCGCTTCTCACCTGACCTTCCAGCTCTTCTGCTGCTGATTCGTGTCAGTTTCTCCACCCCTCTCCCATACTGCCCCGATCGCTTCACATCTACCTACTTGTGTGACGTCTCAGAAACAGTTCCCCTGCTTCAGTGCAGGCTCATTCGTCTGAATGTGCACCTCCCCTGCTCCTGGAGAGATGCAACTGCACCTCCGTCCTTCCCCTCTCTTAACTCCAGTTTATCCTTATCACAATCCACTTCACAACCCCTTCACCCTCCCACCCCCGACCCTTATTTCTCCCCACGCCCTTTTCCCCCTCTCGGTCTCTGAACCTTCCACAACCCCCTCTTCCTCTCTCTCCCAATTTACTGCTTGTGTTTGGCAGTACTACCTATCCAACATGCCCGCTGGGGTACCCATTCTCATCATGAGTGGTGGCGGCGACTGGTTTGCAGACCCACCCAACATCCAGAAGCTACTATCGCAGCTCAGGCCTGCAAGCACCACCAGTGCTGGTGCTGCTGGTCCCACCGTGACTCATTTGGAGCTGCCTAGTTACTCTCACCTCGACTTGCTGTTGAGCGAGACTGCAGTGCAGGATGTGCATGTTCCGCTTATTGAGTACCTTGAGACGGGCTATTTGGGCGGATAGAATGCGTAGAATTTGTGTAAAGCATGGTGCTTATATTTTGGAAGCATGGACTACCTTTGCATCACAAACCAAACTGAAGTTGAGATGCTTCTCCTTGGTGATCCAATTCGTACGCTCCACAGATTCTATCCCCGACTTTGCCCGTAACCGCTTACATACCTGGGCTTTGCTTCGAGAAGAAGGCGTTTCTTTTCTGTTTTACCAAATCAGGTAACAGTCCACGAGCAGGGTCTCAAAATCTGGGTCTGGTCCTCTTACCTGTATTCTTCTCAAGCAAGAATTTTGAAGCCCCCTTATTCCTTTAGAGTTCAGGCCTTTTAGGTTATATAAACTTATATACAAATATACTCTCAACTGTACCAAAAATACATATCTCAGGATGGCAAGTGACCCAGAAGACATGAACGACGAACCCGCCGCATGCTGCGGGGCTATCGAACAGATAAAGGGGGAGAATTACCGCGGCGCGGGCTTTGCTCTCGTGAATTTTTTTCATCGCGCTCAAATTTTTCCATAACCCATGTAACGAATAGTGATTATTGAAACACTATTGTACACTCCTCACCGTAGCAAGCGAAGCATGTACTACCGAGGACGAAGACGAAAGGGCGGAAGTAATGCGAAGGGACGCACGGTTACGAGGAGCATCTGGACCGTCGGGCAGACAGCATCAGGCAGCAGCAGTGGCGAGGATTTTGCCCGAACAGTTCCGTAACCACCCGGAGTCGCACGGTTGGATTTCGATGCAATAAGGGAATGTACCCCTTAGAGTACATGGCTAGCTAGGACGTTTCGAATTCCCTTGTACTCTTATTTATATTCCTTGTACTGCATGTTTTTATTATCTCAAGCATTTACATTCACTATGCTATTGAGGTCAAGGGCCCACCACCACTAGACTAGAACTGTGCGAACCTTCCTGAGGTGATCCTGAGGTTGATCAACTTCTGATCGCAACATGGTATGAGAGCGACCCAGGAATCCTTCGCACCGCCACCACCGAAATCTTCGGCGAACGAAAAGTGGCGTCCGGCACACGATCGCGTGTAAGAATGGCCGGAGGATCTGGAGGTCAGACGAATCTGACGGCTGAAGCGCAGACCAACCCGGCTGCGACAAGCGAGGAAACGACGACGATCCCTTCCGCCGTCCTCGCACAACTGCTTCAGCGACTCACGAGCCTTGAGCAAGGGCTCCAAACATTGCGGAATGGCGATGCGGGAACATCTTCCCAACCCACTCAACCGGCCTCGAACGGCCAGAACTCCGCCCCGCAAGGCTTCTCTCTTGACACAAACGGCTCAACACCCAAGACTCCATGTCCCAGCGATGAAGCAATTCTCTCTGCGCAATCAAGGTTTTTGAGCATATAAAAAATAAAGACAAGTGTGTGCTTTGACGGCAGAGACTTCTATACCTGGAGCTTCGAGCTGGAGCTGCTGCTGCAAAACGCGCAGATTTATCATTATTTCGACGGGAGCTACTCGGGACCTACAGAGGATACTGACGACGCAAAAACCAAGTACTACAACGAGTCCCTGATGGCGTACGGGGTTCTTCTACGGAACATGTCGCCGACGGAGCAATTGAGCATTCGCTCATACAAAACCTCGCCTGCTCCAGCCCTCAACGCCTGGCGCCACCTAAATGGCGTGTACCAACCCAAGGACTCAGTGTCGTCGAGCCGCCTGCTCCAGCAGCTACTGGAGACAAAAATGGCACCAGGAGAGAAGGCCAACAGTTACCTGAATCGCTGTCGGAGCTTACGCGATCAAATCGCGAAATTGGGGAGCACGATTTCTGAGGAAATCTTCGTAAACATCGTGCTCCAAGGGCTCGGCCCCGAGTGGCGGCCCTGCAAGGCGCTTCTCCGACAGCAGGGGGTCATCTCGGAGGCCGCCCTTTGCGCCGCCCTCCTCGTCAAACAACGGGATATGGACCAGCAGCGACCAGCGCCACGACGAGAGAGAGAGAACGCCTCGCCTTCTACGCGGAGAACACGGAAGAGCGACGGCCGCGGCGCCTCTACTGCAAAATCTGCAGGAATTTCGGGCACCTGGCGGACCGATGCAAGCACCGATCTCGCCCTCGTCAGACCAATCCGAGCACCTGGTCCGGCCGACAAGACGCGAGGAACGACACGCGTCCCGCCCAGGGGTATCAACCCCCATCGCGTAACCTGAATCCGACAACTCAGCAGCAGCAGCCATCACAGGCTGCCCCCGTCCGCAATGTCATGGGGAACATGACCATGACGAGCGGCTCTCGTCGCCCGCGCGCACGCTCACTTTCACCCGAGCTGGCGCCTGACCCAATCGGAGCGTCCTCGAACAACAATCCGTTCAGCACGCATCACGACTTCAGCAACGACGACAAACAGGACTGGAATCTCCCAGTCCCGCTGCTTGAGAGCCCCCCGCACGTACCTGACATGCGGGCGGCACCAATCGACTGGATCGCACGCGAACAGTTCTTGAAGGTTGACACTCCGCACATCGTCACTCCGCGACTGGCGCTGCTCGCGCGAAACGACAACAGGCACTACAACACGTGGTACCTGGACAGCTGCTGTGGGCAGCATATGGTTGGCTCTGAGCGTTACATATCCAACGCCGTCGCCACCCCCGCCGTCACTTACGTCACTGTGGCGAACAACACGCGGCTGCGCGCAAGCACGCAAGGCATTGTTGTGCTCAAGGCACATAGGAGCAGAACGCACATCACATTGAATGACGTGCTGATTGTGCAGAACCTGCGTTTCAACCTGCTCTCGGCGGCGCAACTCCTGGATTGCGGAGTCATCCTCAGCACCGACCCCAAGACGCGCGATATTCTGCTCCACTACACAATGCCGAACAAGATGCGCAGGCAGATCGGACGGGCGCACGCCGAGAACGGGGTGTACGTTCTCGACTTCGATATTCCCGACTGCAGCGGTGATTCACAGGAACTCATTGACCTCGTTCCTCTGCGTTTCGAACACCTGCATCACCGTGACTGGAAGCATCCTGATGGGCGCCCATGGGTGCCACGTCATCCACACCCGCGCGAAACGGCGCTGCATGACCCCGACCCCGACGGCATCTGCAGAGACTGTCACACGCCCACAGCCTCGACGAGGGCGATCGCCGGCCGCGGCCTTGCCGTCATCGCCGAAGCAGAGCGGGAAGCGCCGCCTGAAGAAGGGTTGTCTCACCTGGAGCTCGAGACGGCCACGCGCATCGTCTTCGGAACAGAGGAAGCTCCCCTCCCAGGACCTGCATCCCAACACCTTCGCGGAATGCTGCGCGGCGTTGGCGTCGGGACCTTCGATGCGGAAGGAAATCCGCGACCCTACACACAGGAGAAATTCCTGGAAATCTACCCTCATCAGCGCGACCCTGCGACAAAACTCACCGTCGCACAAGAGGAGGATATGGCGCGCCGCGAAGCAGAAGAACTTCGCCGTCAAGGCCTTGCAGAGACACGTGGCACATTCGCCTGGAGCGGATGGGGCGACGAAGAGAACGCCTCCAATGAAGGGGGGTGGGGCACCGCTGGCGGATGGGGAACAAGTGACACAGGCGGTTGGGGAGCCGCAACTGGCGGTGACACAAGCGGTTGGGGAGCCGCAACCGACGTCAATACTGGCGGATGGGGCGCAGCATCTGGCGGAGAGACGAGCGGCTGGGGAGCTTTCCGCGAGGACCAAAGGGGGGAAGAGGAAACAGCGCAAGTTGAGGTCGAACCTCCTGTTGTTCCTCTTGGACGCCCTCCGCGCCGCCCTGCATTAGCACCACCGCCACCTGACATCCCTTCAGGAAGTGACCCCTGGGACACCATTGACTGGGGTAGCGAGCCAACCACCCCGCCACGCACTGTCTACGGACCTGCCCCTGAACTGCGCGAGCCGACATTCATCCTCGGCACGATCCCCGGAACCAACATCCCCTACTCCATCATTCGCGACAGGGAATTTCTCGCCCTAATGTTAACAACGGCGAACGAAGAAGAAGAGAACGAGGAAGCAGCGGCGACACCTGCTCAAGCACCTGATGAAGACCCCGCAGAGGCACTCGAGCGCTACATGCGCACCTCCGGTTTTCGCGCCGACGATGCCATCTGGCACCAACGCCTAGGTCACCCTTCGCGCGTGACCCTGAAGAACTGCATCGAGGCCGGCGTCTTCGCACCTGGCGCACTGCTGCGCCCTGACGGCTCCGAAGTAAGAGGCGGAACTCACCCGCGCACCTGCACCATCTGCCCCGAAGCCGCGCTGAGTCACCAGCCCTTCCCCCTGCTCGATCCAGGAACCAACCGCTACGCCAAGTTGGAGAAAGTCTACAGCGACTTTCTCAACGTAGGACACTGCGGCATCAACGACGAACTCTACACGCTCACCTTCGTCGACGCTGGAGCGCGCCACGTGTGGGTCGTAAACGTGGAAGCGCGCAGCAGAGCATACGAGGCATTCCGCCTGTAGATGGCGCACGCGCAGCGGCAATCCGGGGAGAAATTGAAGATCTGGCAGTCCGACGGCGCAGCGGAGTTCAGGAGCAAGGAGCTGCAGGATTACCTTGCGCAAAAGGGGATCGAGCACCACGTTTCCCTCCCCTACGCACACCAGCAGCAGGGCGTAGCAGAGCGCACGAACCGCACTCTCATGATGAAGGTGCGGGCGCTAATGAGGCAGTCGAAGCTTCCGCCGATCTACTGGACCTACGCAATGCATCACGCCGTACAAGTGCACAACCTGCTTTCAACCACCGCGATCACCGGCAATTCCTCACCGCACGTGAAGTGGACGGGGAGAAAGGGCGACACATCCATGCTCCGCGTGTGGGGGTGTATGGTCCAGTACCGCCCGCCGACATCAACCATCGGAAAATTCAAGAGCCGCGCGCGCTGGGGGATCCATCTCGGAATCAGCCACGAGTACAAGGCGTGGATCATTCTGGATCTCCTGAGCCAGAAAATCAAGAACGCGCGCGACGTCATCTTCTACGAGCGCCTCTTTCTCCAGCAGTTCCGCGAAGACGAGCAGACGAACGCCAACCGCGTCTACGCCAACGACGGCCACAGCTACGCCTCACCTGAGGACGAAGCCGCAGCAGCGATCCTGGAGCAGGACCCCAGAGGAGAGTTCACGAGAGGCGATCGACACGACGACGACGACGACGATGATTCAGAAGAAGGAGGAGCGGGCGCAGCAGGAGGCGCAACAGGAGGAAGCGGAAGCGGAAACAGCGCAGGAGCAGCACCACCAGCCCCACCAGAACCAGAAAGCGACGACGACGATGTGCAGGAGGTCATCCCGCAACACCGCCACGACAGCACCGTCACCGGAATGCAGCTTCTCGGGCTCCATGCTGCCACCTCTACGGCGCCGCGCATCATCGAGCCTAAAAACCCACGGCAAGCACTCACGGGACCTCACAGCAAGGAGTGGCGCGAGGCAACGGATGCGGAGATCAGGGCACTCGAGTCACGCGACACCTGGGTGCTCGTCGACCGTGCAGCAGTGAAGGGGAGAAGGATCCTCTCCGGCAAGTGGGTCTTCCGCGTGAAGACCGGAGCTGACGGGACGATCGAGCGCTTCAAGGCGCGCTGGGTAGTACGCGGCTACGACCAGAGGCACGGGATCGACTTCGATCAAACGTTTGCAAAGGTGAGCCGTCACACCTCCGTCAGGATACTCCTCGCCATCGCAGCCGCACGACATCTGCCACTCCGACAGATCGATGTCAAGAACGCATTCCTGTACGCGCTCGTAGATGCAGTGATCTACGTGGAGCAGCCGCACACATACGGCGAAGGGGATTCGCGGGTCTGCCAGCTGCGGAAGTCCCTTTACGGGATCAAACAGGCGCCAAGACGCTGGCAGCAGTACCTGCACAACATACTGCTTGAAATCGGGTTCAAGCAGCTGCCTCACGATCCTGGGATGTATCGCCGCGATTTCCGCGGCGAATACATCCTACTCACGGTCTACGTCGACGACCTCCTCTACACAGGGTCAAGCAACGAGCTGCTTGAGCAATTCGAGAAAAATCTCGCAGGGCGCGTCGACATCACCTGCAACCATGACGTGAAGCAGTTTCTCGGGCTCAACATCACCTACTCGCCGGAAGCCATTCATCTCTCAGCAGCGAAGTATGCGGAGGAGCTTAGCAAGCGCTTCAACATTGCGTCTGCACCACTCTCCACCCCTTACCGCACTCCAGGACCCAACCACAAGCCTGACAACAAAGCCCTGTCCCCTGCTGGGCTTCACACCTACCAGCAGCAGTTGGGATGCCTGCTCTTTGCATCTGTTACCTGCAGGCCCGACCTTTCCTACATCGCGAGCCAGTTGGCTCAGTACTCTCGCAAACCAACGGCTGAGAATCTACTAGATCTCCAGCGGGCGCTCCAATTCTTCATCTCCACGCCCAGCGTCGGGCTCTGCTACTCCACCATCCCAAATTCATCCTTCAACCTCATCGGCTACGTGGACGCCGATCACGCCGCTGACCCAGATAATCGACGGTCCAGGACAGGCTTCCTCTTCTGTCTCGAGCCCAGCGGCCCCATCTCCTGGAATTCACAGAAACAGGAGCTGGTTGCCCTGTCATCAGCGGAAGCCGAATTCATCGCAGCAACAGCAGCAGTTCGCGAGGGCCTCTACCTTCAGGAGCTGCTGCAAGAGGCGAAAATTCCAGCCTCGACGAATTTTCGCCTGCACTGCGACAACCAGAGCGCGATCAGGATCGCGAACAAGCCGGGCTTCGTCAACCGCACCAAACACATCGCGCTGCGGTACTTCTTCGTCAAGGACGAAGTTGACAAGGGCAAGGTTGACCTAACCTACTGCCCAACGGGTGACATGGCAGCTGACTTCCTCACGAAGAAGCTGTCACGTCAGCAGTACCAGCACTGCTCCGAACTCAGCGGGGTAGTCAAGCGGGTCAAGACTCGCTACGGCCAGGAGTGAAGGGGGGTGTTACGAATAGTGATTATTGAAACACTATTGTACACTCCTCACCGTAGCAAGCGAAGCATGTACTACCGAGGACGAAGACGAAAGGGCGGAAGTAATGCGAAGGGACGCACGGTTACGAGGAGCATCTGGACCGTCGGGCAGACAGCATCAGGCAGCAGCAGTGGCGAGGATTCTGCCCGAACAGTTCCGTAACCACCCGGAGTCGCACGGTTGGATTTCGATGCAATAAGGGAATGTACCCCTTAGAGTACATGGCTGGCTAGGACGTTTCGAATTCCCTTGTACTCTTATTTATATTCCTTGTACTGCATGTTTTTATTATCTCAAGCATTTACATTCACTCTGCTATTGAGGTCAAGGGCCCACCACCACTAGACTAGAACTGTGCGAACCTTCCTGAGGTGATCCTGAGGTTGATCAACTTCTGATCGCAACACTCATTTCAACTGGCAAATTACAACATGCACTTTGAGCTAGGAACAGAAGTGCTAGTACATATCATTATACTAGGTATCCAACATTGTACTAGCTATTAATCATGATACTGGCTAACGGTCTTCTTGTTGAAGCGGCGACACTGATGTCCATCGGTGTTGGGGCGGGGGGTGGGAGAGTTGTATGAGCCGTTGGGAAAAATGAGAAACGTGGGTGGGCCAAAACATGCGTTTCAAGCAGCTGCGCTTTCGAAATACGTAATTTTGAAGAACACTTCGTGTGTTTAAATTTTTTCATATTTATATACTTGATGTGACATGCTTGCGTCCAAGACACAACAATGTTGAATTCACTGACTTCACCTGCGGCATTTCCCTAGCTTCATGCAGCTCTTTCATTCAAATATGCTCCCTCTCCTCTTGTCAGGCAGCTCATATCTTCAGCTGGAGCAGAGTGTCTACTAACTGACCCAACCAAACACTTACGCCTCATTAGTATCATACGAGGGTCGACTGTTGTGGCAGCATGCAGTACCGTACATTGATGTGCACCTTAAAGCTCAAGGCCCAAATTGCGGGCCGCGCAGGGCAGGGCCCAAATTTCAAGGGTAAAATACCCTTTTTGCCCTGATGGTAGGCCGCTTTTTGGCAGTTACCCTTGTGAAATCAGGCTATGAATTTTTTTACCCTAGTGAAATCAGGATTCGTTGTAAACTACACTGGTAACAATTTTGGTTACACTGGCTGTATCAGGGTACGGGCCCAACTACACTTTTACCGGATCTTTTTTTAACCGAGGATTCCGCCACAGTGCGCGCCAAGACAAAATTCTCCACGGTCCCACTGGACCATTTGTACGGTATGCCCACTGGCGCGCCAACGTAGACGCAGTGCGGCTGCACGCGCGCTCGTACGATTGGTCCGTTAAGCAAGATTTGCGCCAACGCACCCGGGTTTAGGGCGTTCCCGTTTGTCAAACAGCCTAACAACAATTCTACCCTGGTACAATCAGTGTAACATGATTTTTTGGCTGTTTTAGGCTGCTGGCATCAGGGTACGGAAATTTTTACCCTAAGGGTCAGGGTACGGGGGGCCTGGTACCCTGATTTGCAAGAGTGGACCTAAACCTATTTTGGGCCCTGGCGCAGGGCAAGATTAGTAATCTTACACACTTCTCGTTTTCTGCAACCCATCTTGCAGGAACAACCGCACCATCTACATCCCAGCCAGAGCCAACTCCACTACGCCGAACTTCACCGATCGTCGTGCCTAGCGGATGGCGCGGGACAGCCGCGTGCTTCAACTTTGACAACATTGTGCTGAGAGCTGCGGTCCCGGGAGTCGTGCCACCAACTGCGGCACCAACCCGCCAGCCACCACCAACCGCGGCACCAGCCCGTGACCCTCCGCCTCCCACCGTGGATCCGGGAACGGCGACTGGGCACGCCACCGAGGACAGGCCCAGCGTGGTAGAGGACGAGGCGACGGTCGTGGAAGAGGACTCCCTGGAGGACGGTGAGGATGGTGTTCGGGTCCAAACAGGCTTTCGCGGTGACTACACTGCACGAAGGAACAGAGTCTGGGTGTACGAGAAGCAGTGGGCGCGATGTGTGGCACCAACGAGGAGATTCGGCATCTACACTAGCAACATGGCGGAGTCGACCAACGGGGCCGTAAAATCCATCCGGCGCCTACCACCCGCGTATCTGTTAGCATCAATGTGGGACTACAACGTCAAGAAGTTCCATGAGCGGCGAGAGGAGGCGAGGGCCCGGGATGACTACTTCACGGAGTGGGGGAGGAAACGGTATGAGGAGAAGTGCGAGCGGGCAAAGAACTACGAGGTGAAAATCTCGAACATCAAATTCCTGGCGGAGGTGATAAACAACGGCAACACGACGGACCCTACCCCACGAAGCTTCAACGTCGACCTACGTGGCGAGGGCAAGTGTGAGTGCGGCAATTGGACAGAGTATGCTTTTCCGTGCGCACACGCCATGGCGTTTTTCCCCATGGCCAACAAGAACGGGTGGGAGTTTGTCAGCGACTACTACACCACATTCAACCTGCGTCGCACATACTCCCACACCATCCCCGGGACCTGCATCGACACCCTCATGGCACAGACAACACCTGTGCCTCAGGGAGTGTGTGATGCTCCTACGTTCACTCGTAGGGGTCCTGGCCGTCCCCCTTCCTACAGGCGCAGGGATGCTCCTCCGGCGAACTATCGCTGCAGAACCTGCTTGGGGCCGAACCACAACTCCGCTACCTGCACCAAGAAGTATGGCTCCGACAGGGCTGCAGGAGGTGTGTACCACACGGTGGGGTGAGCCATGATAGTAGATGCGGATGGTTATCGTTATGGAATTTGAGCAATGTCATGCAAAATCTACACGTAGTATAGTGGCTGTCATAATTAGTCATTGTAGCTAGCATGTTGTATATAGCTTCAGTTTGCAACGTTTCTGGACGTGTTTGGTTTTAAAAAGATCGGAACACGGTTCTTGTCCGACGCGGCATACATGTCAAGAATGAGAGAAGTGTTTGAACTAACAACATTGGGAGTACAAGTAGGAAAACCTAGAAGTTGTACCCCCTAAGGCTAAACCCACTATAGCCTACAGAACAGAAACATATACAATGTTTGACACACCCCCTTAGGCGAAGTGGGAGACAACCAGATGGTCACAAGACCAGTCAAAGCAAAGCAAAGCTCAGGGTGGATCTCAAGGATACCACACAAATTCCGAGCACAAGCAAGCGGTCACAAGACCAGTTCACATGCAGTTTGATAATACAACAAGAAATACAGTGATCACAACCTAGCAAGTGTAAACATGCAGGTAGACATATATAAGGATCACCGTACAAGCAGAGTCAGAAAGTAAGCAAGTGAGGCACAGTAGGCACAAGGCCTAGAACAGTACAGAAACGCTGATGATCACAAGGCTGAAGCGCCTTGGTGAACACATCAGCAGTGTTGGCCCGAGTGGCCACGTAAGCAAGACGAAGCTGACCACGCTGCTGCAACTCTCGAGCAAGGAAGTAGCGCAGAGCGATGTGCTTCATTCTGTGCTCCAGTCTGTGCTCCTGACACAAGGCAATCATGGCCTTGTTGTCGACGTACAGAACTGGAGGAGAACGAGGCGGCTCTCCAAGGTTAGTCAGCAGGTAGGTGAGCCAGCGTAACTCCTGTGCAGCCATGGCCCCTGCGTAGATCTCAGCCTCACAACTGGAGCTGAGAACAGAAGAAGAGCGGGTAGACCGCCAAGAAACAGAGCCGGAGCCAAGACTGAAGGTGTAACCCTGTGACGACCGCTGCGTAGCCAAGTCGTCAGCCCAGGAAGCGTCTGCGTGACCAGTGAGGACAACTCGAGCCCGTCCTCCAAGCACGAGCCCCATGCCCGACGTACTGCACAAGTAGCGCAACACCCTCTTAGCGGCATCCATGTGCTTCTTCCGGTGACGGCTAGGAGCGACATAGCGTGCCAGGATGCTAAGAGGGTATACAAGGTCAAGTCGAGTGCAGGTCATCAGGTACATGAGGCAGCCCACAAGCTCTGGGTACGGGCCACTCGGCTCTACGGACTCGTCCGAAGGTGGAGCTGAGAGCGAGTGACCGGTAGGCAGAGGAGTGGACTGTGGCGAGGAGTACGTGAAGCGGAAGCGCTGAAGGACCTGCTGCACCATGTGTGACTGAGTCAGGGTAATGGTGCGCTGTGCTCTGTCCCGGGTGATCCGCAAGCCAAGATAGCTTGTCAGCTCACCCAGGTCTGTGCACGTGTGTCTCTTCTGCAGCTCCGACTTCACGTGGGCGAGTCCCTCAGTGTCAGAAGTAGCAAAGACCAAGTCGTCTACGTATACGAGAACGTAGAACGGCGGAAAAGTGGTGTCGGTGCGTAGAAACAGCGACGGGTCAGCAGTAGAAGGAGCAAACCCAAGAGCAGCAAGAGTAGTCCTCAGTGTGTCGTGCCACTCACGGGGTGCCTGGCCGAGACCGTAGACTGGCCGCCTGAGGCTCCACTGGGTACCAGCAGGAAACGACCCAGTGAAGCCAGGTGGGCGGCGCAGCCAGATCTCCTCGTGCAGGCTGCCCTGTAGGAAAGCAGTGCTGAAGTCAAGAGAGTGGAGCTCGTAGTCACGCTGAGCGGCGACGTGCAGCAGCACCCGAAGAGTGGTCATCTTCGGGGTGGGGGAGAAGGTATGGAAGAAGTCAACTCCCTCTCGCTGACTGAAGCCTCGTGCAACGTAACGCGCCTTGAAGACAGGCGGAGAACCCGGCGGCCGCTTCACCCTGAAAATCCACATGCCACTGACGATGTTCGCCCCAGGCGGGGGAACCTCGTCGACGTAGGTGCCTGTGGACTTCCAGGAAGCCATCTCTACGTCCATGGCTGTCTGCCACTGAGAGGAGTAGGGACCCTCTATCGCCTCTGCGTAAGAGCGCGGGGTCGGGATGTCTGGTGCATCCGGGTCTCCCTCAGGGGCAAGCAGCATGGACACGAGATGAGGTAAAGCAGCGGCAAAGCACTCAAACTCCTCCTGTCTGTCCTCAAGGACGTCCGTGCCAAGAGCACACTCACCCCCGACGGACGGAGGACAGACAGACTCAGACTCAACAACAAGACTAGCGGCGTAGTCTAGACGACAGGCGGCAGCAAAGTCAACAAGCTCAGCAACTAGAGCAGACGCAGCAGTGGACTCAAACGAAGGGTCAGTGACGACAGTGGCCAGGAAACGTGTGACAGTAGGACTAGCAGCACGAAGGGAGTCATACTCCGGGTCCGGACCGTCAGGAAGAGAGGACGCAGGAGGAGACGGCAGAGGGACACGATGTGGAGCAGTGGAAGGACGCAGAGTCATATAGTGAGTGCCAAGGACAGGAGGAGGACGCTGACGCGGAACACGACGACCAGCGCGGATAGCGCGGACAGACGACTCTGGACGAGACTCAGGCGACGCACGACGAGACTCAGGTGACGCAGGACGAGACTCAGGCTCATGACGCTCCGTAAGACCTCTAGTCGGCCCAGCGTAAGGAGAAGGACCAGGCAGCGGAGAGGCAAGCTGTAACTGTGACTGCGACTGGACAGGTGGTGGACTCAGTAGGGGAGGAGTAGGACCAGTAGAGGGCGGGAGGCCAAGAACCTGCTGAAGGAGCGGAACGTAGTACGGCCGCGGCCGCGCAGCACCTCCTGAACCAGCAGAGACAGCACCAGCACCCTCAGCCCCAGGGTCTCCAGCTACAACTCCCGCAGCACCACCAGTAACTCCAGCAGCTCCAGTACCTCCAGCTCCAACCCCCGCAGCAGCTCCAGTCCCAGCAGCTCCAGTACCTCCAGTACGAGCACCTCCAGGACCAGCGGCTCCAGCAGCTCCAGCACCAGCAGTACCTCCAGCAGCACCAGCACCAGCAGCACCTCCAGCAGCACCAGCAGCACCTCCAGCAGCTCCAGCACCAGCAGCACCTCCAGCAGCTCCAGCACCAGCAGCACCTCCAGGATCACCACCAGCAGCTCCTGCACCAGCAGCACCAGCTCCAGCTCCAGCAGAACCAGGGCCTCCAGCGGGCGGCACCTCAGCGCTAGGAGCGCCGCTCCGGAGGCTGCAGCGCCGAGCGTACCACTCACGCAGCCGCTGTAGGGAGGGAGGCTCCGGCCGCGACACGGCACCCGCAGCACCACCAGCTCCAACTCCGGCAGAACCCCCAGCCCCAGCAGTCCCACGCCGGAGGCTGCAACGCTGAGAGTACCACTCACGCAGCTGGTGTGAAGAGGGAGCGCCACCAGGCGCAGCACGGTCAGTCTCAGAACCCCCAGGCTCAGCACCCCCAGTCTCAGCACCCCCAGGCTCAGCACCCCCAGTCTCAACACCCCCAGGCTCAGCACCCCCAGTCTCAGCACCCCCAGGCTCAGTACCCCAAGCCTCAGCACCCCCAGGCTCAGCACCCCCAGTCTCAGCACCCCCAGGCTCAGTACCCCTCGCAGGACCAGAGTCGACAGCTACCTCAACAGGCTCGACCGGGTCTACATGCGAAACACCTGAGGGAGCAGGATCCTGGGGAGGGAGGGGGTCTACCGAAGGGACACCTGGGGTGAGGAAGAGCGGCGGGGGGGGAAGCGGGGCAGTGCGGTAGGGGAAAAGACGGTAAAAGGGTACCGACTCGTCAAAAGTGACGTCCTGAGAAGCGAAGACACGGCGCGAGGTGGGGTGGCAAAACTGCCAGCCAGGCGCGTCAGTGGGGAAGCCAAGGAAGACACAGGGAACAGCGCGGGCGGAGAGCTTGTCCGCGGACGTATCGCGGACAAAAGCACAAGATCCCCAGACCCGGAACACCGACGCATCGCCAACCTCTCCCGTCCAACGCAGTGTCGGCGAGGTCTCCGGAACGGAGACACGGGGCCAGAGGTTGAGCTGATGCGCAGCGTATCGAACCGCAAACGGCCACAGAAAATGGGGGGCAGCCGCATGGATCAAGGATGTACGAGCGACCTCCATGACTAAGCCAATGCGGCGCTCAGCAACCCCATTTTGCTGAGGAGAGGCCGAAAGCGTGAACGACTGCTCAATGCCCTCCCCCTGACAGAAGGCCCTCAAGAGGTCGGAGGAGAACTCACCACCTCCGTCAGAGTGCAGGCGCAGGAC
Organism: Closterium sp. Naga37s-1; assembly: GCA_947471745.1. NCBI lineage: Eukaryota > Viridiplantae > Streptophyta > Zygnematophyceae > Desmidiales > Closteriaceae > Closterium > Closterium sp. Naga37s-1. The sequence continues at coordinate 1,091,942 of CANJKZ010000430.1, forward strand.
TGGAAGGTCCGTGTGAAAGCGCCTCTCCAGCTGGAGACGGGTAGCGCGGATCCAAGGGATCAAGACATCAGGGACCTCTCCCTTGGTGCGCAAGGGGAAGACCGTGGTGTAACGCGTGTAGTCGTCAACTACCAGCAGGAAGTAGCGCTCCCCACCCTGTCCACGGACATGGGCTGGGCCCCACACGTCCATGTGAAGGGTCTGCAGAGGAGCCTCCGTCGGGGGGAACTCAGAGGAGTGAGGGGCGGCACGCTGCTGCCCCTCGACACAGGGAAGGCAGGGAGGTGCAGGGGACGGCGGCAGGGGAGGCAGTGACTCGGGGAGACCAGAGACAAGGTAACGGGAGTGCATGCCACGAAGGCGCTGCATCGAAGGGTGACCAAGGTGGTGGTGCCAGAGGACCGTCCGGTGCGACAAGGTGCGACACGAGCAGGGGGCGGACAACTGACCTGACGCAGACGCAGACGCAGCTAACTGAGGGGACTCAGTGGTCAGTGTGTACAGGTCCGACCACGGCTGCCGAGTAAAGGTAGCCAGGTGGCGACCCGTCCGAGCACACGTGCAGTGGGTCACACGCTGATGGGCAGGGGTGAACTGGTGAACACCCCCATCCTGGAGAGCAGAGCCCGCCACCAAGTTCGTAGAGAACGAGGGGAGGTAAAGACCCGACAGGGTGCCGGACGGGACCGCAGGACAAGGGAGGACAGTGGAGGAGGTCGCAAGGACCGGGCCCCCAGAGGGGTCAGCCAGGGAGACAGCAACAGGCCGAGCCAGCTGCTCAAGGACAGTGCGGTCATGAAAGAAGCAGCGGGAAGCACCCGAGTCCAGTGTGAAGGTGTGCAGTGCCTCAGTAGACGCAGTACCAGCAGGCGCAGACGCACGAGCACCTGGAACAGCAGACTCACTAGCACCTAGAGCAGCAGCCTCACCAGGACCTAGGGCAGCAGATGCACGAGCACCTAGAGCGGCAGCCTCACTGGTCCCAATACCCGGGTCAGGCGGTACACACAGGTAACAGTCACCCTCAACACTAACAGTCAATGCATACATGGCACCAAGGATAGCATCAAAATCAAGAGCAAAGATGTCAATGTTCTTTCTCATCAGATCAGCCCAGCGGGGCAGCTCAGTGGCGTCAGGAAACTGCGCGCGCCAGGCGTCGTCGAGACGAAAGAAGCAGCGCTGTGCCGTGTGGAACCTCCCACAGGTCTGGCCAGTGCGGTCACCTGTGCGGATAACGTACGGGCAGGTACCTCCACCCCCAGACCCCCCACGCTGAGAGTACCACTCACGAAGCTGCTGGGAGGACGGGGTCTCGCTGGGACGCTGCTGCTGCTGCCTCTGGCCACCACCGAACCCTCCACGCTGCACCGCTCCACCGCGCCCGCCACCAGCTCCACTGGCGCCACCACTACCACCACCACCTCCGCCACCCCCACTACCGCCGCTGCCACCACCCCCGCCTCCGCCACTGACCCCCCCACCACCAGCACCACTCCCACCACCGCCACCACCCCCGCCTCCTCCACCCCCTCCACTACCGCCGCCCCCGCCTCCACCTCCGCCACCCTTGCCCCCCTTGCCCTTGCCGCCCTTGCGCCTCCAACTAGGAGCAGGCGCAGCCCCGACCTCCTCAGCACCGAGGTAGTCGACAGCAGCAGCAGATGCAATGGAGGGGAGAAGGGGGGAGGGGGAACATCCCTCAAAGAAGGGAGTGCGAGGGTCGCCACGAGAGGCACCTACAGCTACAATGCTAGTTTCAGCTGCAAGGAGCTCCTTCTCGAGCAGGTCGACAGTGAGGTCAGTGGGGGAGAGGGCGAGAAAGTGGTCCCTGACAGCGCGAAGAGAGTCAGGGAGGCGAGTGACTAGGTGGTAGAGTGTGAGGTACATCGGGGGAGGGTTCTTGGCGAGGAAATCAGGAGGAAGCGCGACACGGTAGCGGAGATCACTAGTACGGAGGTGAGTGATGAGGTCAGCTACAGTGGCAAAGGCGGACAGATCGGGGAAGAGATAGGGCAGTGAGAGACGGCCTATCGCAGCAGTAGCAGGGGAGGAGTAGCGCGCAACTACAGCATCGTACAGCTCCTTAGTGGTCTTATGCTGGCCAAAGTGCTCGCGCTCATCTAACGGCAGGTGGCTGCGAACGGCTAGGCGAGCGTGAGCGTCACGGGTCTGCCACTGTGAGCGAGCCGTACTGTCAGCAGTAGCAGCAGGTGCGGGAGCGGCGCCGGACGTGTGGTCAAACAGGGAAACATCGTCCTTGGCAGTGATCTGGAGGAACAGGTGTAGGTCATCGAGCCAGACGTCAAACTTAATCGGACGGCCCTCAGCGTCAAACGTGAGAACTGTAGGACTGGCCATAATGGCAGTAGCAGTAGTAGGAACAGTAGCAGCAGGAACAGTAATAGCAGTAGCAGTAAGAGGAGCAGCAGTGGCTGCAGGTGATGCACAGTAGTGCAGCGCGGCTCGGTCAGGGTGGCGTGGCGCGGCGCGGCGCGACTCGGGCAGGACGGCGCGGCGCGGCTCGAGCAGGGTGGGCCGGGGCGCGGTCTGCGCCTGCGCGGGCGGCGGCCAACGTGTGGGCGGCGGCCTACGCGATGGTGGCGGCCTACGTGCGGGCGGCGGCTTGCGTGTGGGCGGCGGCCTACAAGGGTGAGGCGGCGGCGCGCGCCGGTCGACGGGCAGATCGCGGGCTGGGCTAGGGGCCGCGCGAGGCCAGGACGAGCTGCGCGCGGGCGGCTTCGACCGCGTGGGCGGCTAGCGGGTCGCGCGCACGAGAAAAAGGCCGCGCGCGGGCGGCTAGTGGGCTACGCGGGCGAAAAACGGGCCGCGCGTGGGCGGCTAGCGGGCTACGCGCACGAAAAACGGGGCGCGTGAGGGCGCACTAGGAGCGAGGCGCACGAGGGCGCGAGGAAGGTAGGGCGCACGAGGGCGCTACTAGCGGAACGGTGGGCCCTTAGGAACGATCGGTCCTAGGTTCCTAACCTAGGCTCGTAATACCATGTCAAGAATGAGAGAAGTGTTTGAACTAACAACACTGGGAGTACAAGTAGGAAAACCTAGAAGTTGTACCCCCTAAGGCTAAACCCACTATAGCCTACAGAACAGAAACATATACAATGTTTGACAATACAATGGTTCGTGGTGATAAAAAACGCTGAAGCTCACGACTCGAGATTGTCAACCCGATTGGATTGTGATTTTGAACAGAAAAAACGGTGGCGAATCCAACTAAACGGAAGAGACACGTAGACAGTCCAATCACCAATCCGCAACCAACAAACCAGCACTACGATCTTTTGCATCCGAACAAAGTATTGCGCAGATGCGTCGTTGGAAGATGTGTTTGAACGCTTGTGTTTTTTTAACACGGAATTAACTGATTGGCTGGAAACCTACATTGCGTGAGAGTGCGACACGGAAGTTTAATAAACACGACCAAGATTCGGCCACGGTGTAACTAACGACAAATCGAACCGTCGTACAAGACCGGGTCCGTGATTGGTCGTCAATGACGTTAAAAATCTGAGCGATCACCATGGATTGTTCACTAGCACGACAGTTTGTCGTTTACGCAAACGTGTACAGTTTTTATGTCCGGTATTAGATGTTCCGAGAGCTGGTAATTAGTTGGTAATTACGCTATTGCGTGACCGCCCTTACGCGGGCAACAACACATGTTGGTCACAACACATGTTGAGCATAAATTGTAGCGGCCTTACGCGTATAATCGTTTAACAAAATACCGTTGGGTTAATGTTGCAGCGGTAGAGTTGGCCTCACTAAAGTCTATGTTGTGTTAAAACCCTTGCCATTTACCGTTATTTTTTACCGCTATTAGATGTTGCTGTGCACATACTGTCCAATACCTGTGATCATACTGTACAATACCTCTTCTTCATAAATTGCATACCGTATGATTCACTCACGCTTGACCATGAGTTGAACGTTGCATCGGCTGTGTTGGCCTCAAGAACGGGTTGGTTGTGTCATAACCATAGCCATTAACCACTAGGATTACAAAGTTGTTTGTGTAGCGTGCGAGTGCACCCCACTGTAATGTCTCAAATTCAAATGTATGAACAAAGTCTCCTTGCGCATTTGAAATTCAAGACAACCGTCGTTAGTGGTTCGTCCCTGAAGGCGTAGATTTCGTGGAAAAGGATGATATATTAGATGATTCTCAACAATGAGGTAGCCTTCAATAACCTGTCGTAGTATGTTGTTCACAACCTCAATATGTGGGGATAGTATCAGAATAGCATGATCTTACAAACGTGCAAGATTACATGAGACACACTAATTTGATTGCCTTAAATCATCAGCCATATAATGGTGTCCACTAACTCCTTATGTGGGGATGGTATGTGAATACATGTATCTTACACACGTGCTATGTTATATGCTACTCTCTAATGAGGTTGCCTTCAATTATCAGACATGGTATGTTGTCCACAAACTCTCTATGGGGGCATCATCTTTAGAAAACATGGTCTCTTACACACACGCTATAGTATATGCTACTCACAAATGAGGTTGCCCTCAATTATCAGCCATAGTATGTTGTCCACAAAATCTTCATGTGGGGATACAATCAGAATACATGTATCTTACACACACGCTATATTATATGCTTCTCACAAATTAGGTTGCCATCGAGTATCAAAATAGCAGTATCTAACCCACATACCATAATATACGATACACTGTGATGTGGTTGCCTTCAAGTAGCAGTCATATAATGTTGTCCACAAACTTATAGTGTGGGGATAGTATCACAATAGAGGTATCTTACACACATGCAATATTATATGAAAAACACTAATGAGGGTGCCATCATGTACTGTTTAGGCTATGTACTGTTAGCTATCCTTCGTATAACCCTGCATCCATACTGGCCATGTGTCCTTTGGTTTTTGCTCATAATGTGTCTTGAGTATGAGATCCATTCTGTGCATGCTTTGCTTTTCTTGAGTGCTCTTGAGGGTTTGCACTTGTACCGACATTCTGCCCAATGCAATGTTTCCAGCTTGTTACTCTCTGAAAGTGCATGCTTCATCAACAATTGGACTAGGGAGGACAGTATTTCTCGAGCTTACCGCTTACATTGGACTTATACAAAAGACAAATAGAAGTTCACCTACCGGCTTTTTGCACTATCCTATCCCTCAAATACAATTATAAAGATAACGTCCACATGTCTAGTGATGTGGTAGACCTTTTTCTAGCGCGTCCAGTTTGGCCGAGAGAAACGACTGTAAGTGGTCGGTTTTTTGCCGAATGCTTGCAATCCCGGCACGAAGCTTCTGTACCTCCTGTTTAAGCCTAGTAATCTCTAGTCGCTGCTCTAGCTCATGTGGATTTGTTGGAGCTCCTGCCTCCACGGTTACAGACCCCTCCTCCCTCTGCCTACGGTATGGCCCTTGCGATGGGACGGCACCACATTCCGCCTGTAATTGCAGCAGCAGTGCACCACGCAGAAGTGACGACAACGCAGACTGTAAGCGTACCCGATAGTCCGCAGGGTCCATCTCGAGGTACAGAGGCCCTTCAAGGTTCCGAAAATCACGTGTTACAAGGCATTTCAGAAACATGCATGTGTATATACCACAGTCTTCACTACCAAGCGGTTGCTGTGGGATCTCCGACGTCTGCAGTAGCAACAAATGCGGTGCGATTAAGAAGCCCGGAAACGCATAGAGTGTGATAAACAGAGCACGGGTGGCGATATCGTACCTGTAATATGCGCCAGTCGACTTTCTGGACCCTGGCCAGACTATCCTGTTCACCAAGTCCGGGATGGATGAATCTCGGCGGCTACTAACCTGTACAAAACATCAATGAATGTGAGAAACTCTCATGCGTAATGTGGTAACACCATAGTGGACCAAGAGATTAGGGTGTGTTACCGTTCAATCGCATCCCATTCAATCCCCGTCTCGCAGTGCATGCCTGCCGAGTCAAAGTGGTAGAACTTAGGCTTGTGTGGAGGTGCAAATGGTGTAGGATCCGCGAGTAGTTCTTTTGCGTTGGCGACAACCACCAGGCTGAAATGGAACCTGCCAGCCGTATCTTTCATCAATAAAGCCTGGAACTCCGGTTGTTTGCGGTGCGTAATCACATTAAAGTTACCTTCCGGTGACGACAATCGCTACGTTGTCAAAGTCGAGAAACGACCGTTTAGCTGGGCAGTAGGAAATCAGTTTACCATGATTCAACATATAATCGAACGCCTTGGAGTCGAGAGCGATCCATGTCTGCCCATTTCTAAGCTGTGGGTGACGAATGTCCAGCAAGCTGTCGGGTGAGAACGAGGAACGAGAGTGTCAACCCGGTTTCATAAAATTATGACTCACTAAACCATAATGTGCTTACATGTTGTGTAAGTCGATGATGTTGTCGTTCACTGCCATGTAGGACGATATGCGAGCCATATCTGCTCCAGATACAGTAATTCCAAACGAATGCCAATTGTAAATGGTGCCCCTGTTCCCCGACAGAAGAGCACGGACGTCAGTCTACGAGGCATTCACCCGACCGTCATGTTCGTTGTGTTGAGTAGCAGTCGAAGAGCCACTGCTGTCCGGCATTGCACTCATAACAGGTCGCGGACCATGAAAGCCGTATCGAGTATTGCTCATCGTAGGTATGTATTGTCTGCTCGTCTGGGTGAAGCTACAAAACGAGTTTGGGTTTGGAATGTAGGATACCAAGCGTCGTGAGTGAAGTATATCAGCGTACCTTTTGAGCGTGGTGAAACTTATAATGTGAAGTTGGCGGTGCGCAAATTTACATTCGCGCGCTTTTCTCAAACGTTGCCTTGTATCCTCATTGGTTTGATTAGACATGCAAGTTACAGTGTTTTAAACACGGGAAAGCACGATAGGTTTCAACCCTCCCTGCCGTTCATTCGTGTTGCACGTTGGTCATTATCCCAATGTGGACCAATGGCTTGCAGGCTTGCTTATTGATTCGTGAAGTTTTGACTGACACAGTACAGTGTGCATGCATCGCGCGCTGCTACCGTGCTATTTTTTTCCCGATTTTGAGCAGTTACCCGGAGCATTTCCACCAATGTACTGTTTGCGTTCGCGCAGCGCTACGCTCGTTAATTAACAAGCCTCGGGTTGTGGTATAAAACTACTGTGATGTCGTGGATGTTGGCCGTTAATTTACGGTCGAAATAAAAAACTAAACAGAGTGCGTGCTTCCGAGTTTGCGGTATCAACATAATCGTTCATCGGGCTACGCTTCCAATGTGGTGCGTCATTGTGATGTACACTAGCCGTCAAACCGCAATCAAAGTCAATCTGAGTACTCTAAAAACAATCGTTTTTAAACATCGCAGGCTGTGCAAACATCTGTTTAGGATTCCGCCGTCTAGTATCACGGTTGTGTTGACCTGGATACGTATACAAGTTGCTACACACAGAAACAGTCTACACGCTTGACACAGAAGGCTCAGATAGAGAGACGGCCGCAGACTGGTAGAAGAGTTACTAGACTCTTACGCTAATCGTCAGCGCCTGGCACCCATATCTCCACCTCGTGATCACCCGGAGAGACGGTGTTGACGTCGGCGGCATCGCCGCTATGCACGCTGGCCTCGCCTCCTGCAGTGTTTGGCGCACGTCGATTCGGAGGTGGTGCAGACTCCCCGCGAGGCGGGGGAGGGCTGAAGGTACTCGCTCCACGATGCACATGTGGTGGCGCTGATACAGTCATGCGCTCGCGGGCAATGCGCAAATCCTGCGCCATCCACTCACGGACGAGACCCTCGATGCACGTCATAGCGTCCCCGTGACAGTCTTTGATGGTCGCGCAAATTAGCAAGGCGGCTTGCATTGTCGCCGTCTCATTCACCCGGGCGCGCTTAGGTGTAGCAGTGGTTTGCGGCGTTGGTGCTGTTACAGGGACGGAAAGAAGCACAGTAAGAGTAATAAGCAGCTTCAAAACAAAGGTTACTGTTCCATGATGCATGTACACACACAGTTCGTTGTTGCATATTTACCAAAAAGTCTCGCCCATCGCATGCACATAAACAACCGGAGCACACCTGTAAAGGTCGGTGTCGATGTGACTGGCTGAGAGGAGCTTGGTACCTCCATGCCGGCCTGCACGTTGGCGGTCGTGGCGCCACCTCCGTCCACTGCATGCGGGTCGGATGCAGCGGTGTCCTTGATGTATAGCTCAAGGTATGGCCACCATGGAGGTTTTTGGACAGAACCGTTGACATCTTTTCGTTTGTACTCGTCCCACGCGGCCATCAAGTTGCGCCACTGCTTCCGCAATGCAGGGACATTCCTGCACCAATCCGGGTTCGACTTCTTGATGTGAGCGAGCAGTCGGACCCAGTATTGCGTCCCCAGCTTGCCGCTGAGGGGCTCGAGTTTGTCTTTGGTAAACCACCGCGCCGCGGCGAATATAGTGCTTTCCTTGACCGACCACCGGCCCCTCTCGACTGGGGCAGCCGACCGCTTCTTCCGGGGCTCCTGTCGAGGCGTTAGTGCAACCGCCTTGCCTTTGCCTTTGTCAGCGGCTACGCCGCGTGCGTAGCTCCGTTTCGGCGGCGGAGTCACAGGTTGCTCTTCCTCCTCCGCGTCGTGGTCGGCGTCGTCATCATCGGCCTCATCATCTGTAGGGGACATCCCGTGATCTTCAGGCTCGTCATCCTCGTCGTCAGTGCCTTCGGCCTCGCCTTCGTAATCGTCGTCGTCGTCGTCGTCAACTGCTTTCTCCGCCACGGGCCGGACTGGAGCGGTGGTTCTTGTAGGCATCCGGCGCACCTGTGACGGACCCGCGCTGGGTGACGGTGCACTAGAACCCTGCCCGTCAGGCCCGGTCGGCGCGGATAAGGCGGTCGGATGACGGCCGTTAGCTATCTGTTGGTTCATCCAGCGGATGTATGGGATCTCATTAAGGTCCTTTGGGCAGTCGTTAAGGGACTGGCCCTTACGCTTTCGCGCCATGACGGGAACGGGCTGCGTTTCTAGATCTAGATCTAATGAGACAATGATCTACACGGGAAGGATTGACAAGAACAGGAGAAACTAAGCACCTTCATAAACCCGTAATGTGTTTGGAGGAGGAGGCGTTGTTGGGGAAGTGTGTTGGACCAGGGGAGAAGGTGCACTAGCGGGACTTGCGCGCGCCTGTCAATAATTCCGCGTGCGTTTTTTCCCACCAATCACACTGCATTGTGCGCGTTCAAAGGGACTGATGTGACTGGTGAATGTTGTCCACGTACATTCTGCATGTTGACAGTTGGCACCGCGAGCGAGGGGGGGTTCGTGATGCGCTGTCTTGCAATTAGCACGCGACACTTCCGTTTAAAAACATGTTAAAACGAAATCCAGTGCATGGCACCCTATTACTACGAAATCGAAAACACTCGCCAACACCCAAACCAGCCAAAACCCCTCTCGTCAACTCTTTAAAACTTGCATTATTTGGGCCATAATGTTCATATGCCTATTGCTCTAAAATGTAGCTACAAAACGAAGTCCAGAGCATGGCGTGTTATGACTACGAAAAGCAATTTGTGTAATCTAAACAAGCTGCAACCAAAAAGAGGTAATGTCTACAGTGGAATACAGCGACTGTTCGTGAATAAACGTAATGACGTAGAATTGTAAAAAAATTGCAACATCCATGCGGTCCTTCACCTGCAACCAAAACAGACACAGTATAAGACGGTGTGTTACAGACGTGGAAAAGTTGATTGAGCACAAGCTAATCTCGTACCTCAATTGTAGTGCTGTTGCTCATCCAAATATTGCTGCTGACCACATGGGGCACGAGAGTGGCCCATGCCCGGAGGTTGTGTTGCCTGGCTGCTGCTCGGCTGTGCTTGCGGGCGCGGAGGCAGCATGGTGGGAGCGTGAGGAACCTGTAGAAGTGGAGCCGGTGCCAGAACCGGCATGAGCTGCCGCCATTCGCGCCACCTGTGCCAGAGGCCACGCTCGGCTAGGCTTGCCACATGCTGCCTGGTGCACCTGGTGAGGAGCTGCTACTCCGACAGGGTCAGCTCAATACTGCGCTGGATGCGATAACCATGGGGCCTAACCACCACAGCGGCAGCCTTGTATCCCTTGGCTGCCTCTTCCTCGCTCGGGAAAGGCCCCATGCGAATGGGGTTATTAGGGGCCGGCATCAAGAGCTTGGCAAACCAAGCATCTCCCCCCCCGGTAACACCCGCGTATCTGGACTTTGCACGCCCACCGGTGAAGGCATCGGAAGGAGCTCCAGCTGCACCAGCCTCGGCTCCGACGTCATGCATCCATTCCCCGCCGCCTTCACCCGCGCCACTGCTACTCGGGATGGCTGGCGGTGGGTACGACTGCTTCGGCGGGGGTGCGTGCTGCGGGGGACCGCCCTGCCAGTAAAATGGCATACCGGGCGGTGGAGCATAAGGTGGCATAGCAGTGAAGCCTTGGTATATGGGAGCGGACGGGCGAGGCACAGCAGGAAGGGGCGCGACAGGTCGTAGCGGCGGGGCAGGTCGGGATGTGCCCGGCTGATAGTACGCCGCGTCCCGGCCCGGTGGCACGCTAGGCTGATGCGGCTGTGCAGTAGCGGGGGCGGGTGACGGCGATGCAGGTGCGTAGTGGGGTTCACGCTGGTGCTGCTGCGGCGGCGCTGCCTCCTCGTTGGGCCCAATCCGTGAGGTCTGGCGAAATCCTGCAAGGGGGGAGGCCGCGGTGTCTCTGAGTCCCGGGTCGGGACTAGAGTCAACCCGCTTGGATGGAAAGGCCATGTCTGGCTGGCCAGGCGCACCCAACACGCCACCGGTGTTCGCGGTCTCTCGAGCCTTCTCCAGAGCCGCCACGCGCTCAAACAGCTGCTTGCTCACGCTGCTGAAATTTGATTGCAGCTCGGCCTGCTCGGCGCGCAGAGCAGCGACTTCCTTCTTCAGGGTCTGCACTTCGGAGCTCGTCTCCCGAACAACACCGCTCATCTCTGACACGTCTGCACTGGTGGGTACGGCACCTGTACGGGTGAGCTTCTGCGGGGGAAGAGTGAGGCCCGCAGTCTGAAGGGCAGATAAAAGATTGCCCGAGATATGGGCGCACTTGTCTGCCCGCCAGTCGCGACGGAAACGCAGGGGGGGAAGTTGTGAAGGCGATAGGACTGCCGAGGTGTTGGAAGTTGGTGGTCACGTGCAAGTGGAGGTACATGGCTGCGTAGATGCCACAGTCGAGACTCTTCTCGGGCTGCCGCGGTATCTCGTATGTGATCTGTGAACAACAACCGCGTGTGATTAGTAATTCCAAAAGTGGGTTACCATGTTTGAAAGTCGGTAATTCAACTATCTTACATCAAGTACGCGATACGGGATGGAGCCAATCCGGGACTCGACCACCGTCCGTGAAAGTCCGGGGTAGACACGGTTCAGCTCCGAGGCAAGAATCCTGCCGTAGAACAAGAAAATTGATTATCAGTGTTTGCGCCAAACCGTTTACAAGCACGCTCTGCCCCTAGACTTACATGCGAACATTAGTGACGACGGCCGTGTTGGCTGCGTGATGGCCTGTCGAGTCATATAGCCACAGTTTGGGGGGGGGCGGCTCCTCACCACCCTCGGATGATGTGACAAGCGTTCTTGCGTTCTCCAGAACAAGCAGGCTGAAGTGAAACCTGAAGGAAAGAAGACGGGAGTGATTAGAATGGAGTAGCCGTATGTACAGTCTACGGGCAGGAGATGGCTGTACATACTCAGCCGCAGCAAAGAGCGCGACACAGTCGAAGCGCAAGAAAGTGTCCGTGTCTTCGCAGCAAGCGATGAGCTTCATCTGTGAGACCCAGTAGTCGTAAGCTTTCACATCTAGCGCGATCCATGTTTTCCCGTTGTCCAATCTCGGATGGCGTATGTCCAAGAGGCTGCATGGGTACCGGCAGGGAGGGTTTAGCGTTTAGGATTGTAGCAAGGAGTGTGTAATATTTGGACCCCGACGGAATGGCGGGACTTACATGTTGTGGAAGTCCAATGCAGTGTCCGTGATTGGTGCCGCATCCTGCATGTGGAGAGCGTCAGCCACGTTCAACGATACACCGAACCCATGCTAATTCGCAATCATCTTCGTGGGCCAGTTGCCACTCTTCACCGATGGTTGTTTCTTAGCTCGGCACGCCGGGGTAATGCCCGGGAGCTGCTTGTTGCTCCGGGCCATTTCGGCTATAAGATCTTGTGCCGGGGGTAACGCTTTCTGTGGCGGAGGAGGTGGTTAGAATGAATACGGTTCTTCTGTTACGCGTGAACGGTGCGCTCTAGTAGTCGGGCCTGTGGTCTGTTGCTGTTGCTGTTCTGCACCAGACGTCTTTTGGCGTTTTTGCCCATGGCCGCCCCTACGCGCGCTGCGGCGGCCACCAGGGACCTTCGGGGCTTCTTCTCCACCCGCATCTACGTGGTCGGACTCAGCATCTAACTCGACGAAGTCGTCATCATCATCGTCTCCAACTTTCACTGGGTCGTCAGGCCTGCCCGTAGGCATATTGAGTTGCAGGAAGTGGTAGAAGCGGGTGAGTGGTAAGGTAACGGAAACGACTATGGATCACGCTGTCCTGGCGGGTCTATAGCTCGTAATCTCGTTTACTAGGGCTACCGGAACTGCTAATCGGACAGGGCCCGAATGGGACTGGCGAAACTATAACACGCAAACGCAGGACGCTCCGTCTAACTGCTTGGGTATTGAGCAAGATTGACATTTGATAAGAGTGCGAGTGATTGGTGTTCTCGAATCACGAACAAGAGCTGCCAACGCTTTTGAGATTTGCGTGCTGAACACGGCGAGCTCAGAATGGCTGGAGCTCGCGAATCGAACGTTGTTTTATCATGTTGGGGACCACAAGGGCTGAGCTGGCGTATTCTCGTTCGCACATGCTCGCGGTCTGTTTTTTAGCAGATCGAAGATGTACACTGCTGCAAGCCTGTTGGAGCAATCCCTGATGGGCGCACCATGAAAGGTGAGAATCACACGCGAGGAACTCGTTTTTTGCCAAGTGGCGTGCAGCTGGCATGTATGCTGACGTTATCGATAACATGCGGATCGGTATTGCTGCGTTGTAATTACATCGTTGATCGTCTCACGCATGGTGTTAATGATCACGTGTAGCGATCTGGCAAACATACTACGTGTGCAGTTCAGTTCATGAACGGCGGGCTGCGATTGGTGCTAATTTCCGATATGTGAAATGCCAGGATTCATTGAACATTGCATACACGTTGACGTAAGACTTGTGCATGCATGCCATCAGTCCAAAACCTTATCGCTCAATGTTTAGGCGGGAAATAACCAACGGTAGTCCAACCACGTGTACTGGTTCGCGCATGCTCACGACCGTCATCCCTATTGGTCCGCGTTCGCGATGCGCAGCTGCAATTGCAGATGAACTGCCATTTGGCGCTCAATGAACCTTTGACTGAGTGGCGCAGTGTCGAACCTAAACTGCGATGATTCACACGTAGGCTTGGCAATCCAGCACTACGCAGGTTTGGTTCCCACAATGGTGGAGGCTCGCGGCTGGGTTCCTGACAAAAAGTTCCGAGATGACCGTACACTTACATGTACACGACTTCATTGAAGTCAAAATGTCGGGAGCGCGTACCGCGCGGGACAGAAGGTGGGGTGTCAGAGTTTTGGGTTATGGAAAAATTTGAGCGCGATGAAAAAAATTCACGAGAGCAAAGCCCGCGCCGCGGTAATTCTCTCAGATAAAGGCCTCAAGTACAGTGCAGACTGCAACACAACCGAACCTGGGGAAGGCACCTGAAATGCGACATGCGTCTCGCCGGGAATTCAATCCAGCCAGCAACAGCCAACCGTCTTCACCCATTCGTCCCTTCACCCAACCCACCTCACCGCACCCCACCCTATTAATGCCACTGTCACTACCACCCCACCCTATTAATGCCACTGTTCCTCCATCCCCAGATCCCGCCTGGCTCTGTTTCCCCCCCTACCTCCACATGCACGGCCTACCTCTTACTCCCCGTTCCACTGCTTTCTCTCCAAGTCGTGCCGTGTCTTCCGCCTTCGCTGCTCCTCTCACACCCTCCACAAGCCTCTTGGCTCGGTTCCTTGGTTGGTGTACCTGTTTCACGACGTCGTCACGGCGACGTCGTGAAATTCTCTCCTTCGCCTAGCTGGACTCACTAGTAACTATTCAGGGCCAGCCACTTCGCTGGCAATAGCACTAGGCGGTACAGCCACTACTCATGGTACACACTGTAGTGACTTGGTTGCATCACCAATGCCCCTCTTCACGCCCCCCCCAGTGCTTGTTAGCGGCTGCAAGCGCGCCGTAAGAGTACCCGCTGTTACTATGGCTGTTCATTCCTCAGCAGGCGCCGCGTCAGATCGCGCCTCGTACTCCTCGCGCACCCCTTCCGCCAATCTGCTTCCGCTCAACCCTCCTCCGCATTAGACCGTCCTGTCCTCCCGTCAACGAAGTCAACGTTCCGAACGTGGGGAAACCCCGATGATGCCGCTACTGTACTCAACGTCGCAGGTACTACTACTCCTCCTCCTATATTTACTCTACCTCTCTCGAGTCTCGCCCACAAAATCCGTGCATCAACGCCTGGCATTAGTACTAGCAATCCAAGCGCCAGTAGTGATCGAGTTGTCGCCGACGTAGAGACTATATACTTCTAGTAGTGATATTTCCGCGTCTCCAATCGTACTCTCTCATTCTTATCCGCATTCAAAGTATTTCCATTCTCACACAGCATTTATGGCGCCATTCCCTCGCCCCCTCCCGTTCCCCCTCCCCGTCCCCTCGCGCCTTACCCTTATCGCCCTCCTCGCGCTCATCGCCCTCCTCCGCGAGGCGGAGGCCTACACCGAGCCGCCGATCCCCGACGGGTGCGTCGCGGAGATAGCGGAGGTCGACCGGGAGGCCATGCGCGCGGTGTACGCGGCGCTACCCGAGATGATGTTCTTCTGGCACGACGGCATACCGCAGTACAAGCTGTTCGACGACAACCACAACGTCTCGTACTGTTGCGTTGCGCCCAAGCCCGCTAATGTGTCGTGCCGCCTCTGGTGCCCGCTCGAGTGCACGCCCGCCGGCCACATAACGGGCATTTTTTCCGACCCGAGCCGCCAGGACATGCCCGGTCCCGGCGGTAGCGGAGGGAGCTGTCCGCCCGGCGCGCTGTCGCCCGCCATAGGCGACCTCGCGGAGCTCTCGTCGCTGGTTTTCCGCCACTCGTGCCTCGCCGGCGACTTGCCGGACTCCGTCACGCGCCTCCAGAAGCTGACGAATTTTGAACTGCCCGAAAACAACTTCTCTGGGCCCATTCCGCCGGGCCTCTTCCGCCTGCCCGCGCTCCGCCACGTGGATCTGAGCACACTCAGTGACTACCCGGAATATCAACTTCAATATACAGGTCTGTCGGGGCCCCTTCCCGACGGGCCCGACACGTACTCCCCGTCGCTGGAAGTGGTCTTTTTGTCCGGCAACGCGCTCTCGGGGGAGCTTCCGCGCGCCCTTCTCCGCGCGCCTGCGCTGCGCATTCTAGACCTGGAGAGCAACAACATCACGGGGGAACTCCCGGGGGAGGCGGGCGCGTATTCGCGGAGCATCATTCAGCTCATCCTGCGCAACAACAGCCTGTCCGGCGCCATACCGGCTGCGCTGGCGGAGATGACGGCGCTACAGAAACTCGACCTGGGGGAGAACCGTCTATCCGGCGCGGTGCCCGCGGCGCTGCGCGACTCTGAGTTGCTCAAGGCGCTCGACGAGGTGCGGCTCGACAACAACGCGCTCACCGAGCCGTTCTGCGACGCGCTGCTGCCGGCGCGCGAGCTCTTGCTGGGCTTCAACGACTTCGGGGGCGCGAGCGCCGGGAGCAGCGCCAGCTCGAGCGGCGGCAGAGGTGAGGAGGAAGGGGGGGGCTCTCTGCACGGCTGCGTGCTTCCCGCGAAGCTACAGAGACTCAGCGCGCCGCACGCGGGTCTCTGGGGGAGCGTTCCGCCCGACCTGTTCCTCGCGACAAACCCGACGGCGGGGCGCAGGCCCCATGGGAAGTGGACTATCGACATGGACCTGAGCCACAACAGCCTCTCGGGCAGCCTGAAAGCTTTCACAGTGCTTCCAACCGGTGTATTCGACCTGTCGCATAACAACTTTTCCGGAGGTATTCCCGAGGCGTTTTTCAGCGACTTCTCGCGCGTGGACCTGCGGTTTAACGACCTGCGGGGTCCGCTGTTCGACGCGCGCTGGGATTCGCGGTCTCTTCTATGGGTATATGATTGGGACGTGCTGCGCGTGAGCAACAACAGCGCGCACATGGCGGGCGCCGTGGGCGCGGGGTACCTTCCCCCCCAGGCGCCTGGCGTGCAGGCGTCCGCTGCGGAGACTGCTGCGCTACTGGCGGTGCGCGATGCGCTCCTGGGACAAACAGTGGGGGAAGCAGCGGGGGGAGCAGCGGGGGTAGCGGGGTTAGTGAACGGCGGAAACGGCTCGTGGGAGGAGATACTGCGCAGCTGGGACGCGAGCAGCAGCAGCGCTTGTGCCTGGTACGGCGTGGGGTGCACAGCAGACGGACACGTGGACACGCTGCACCTGGAGGGCAACATCAACGTCACGATGCAACCCCACGTGGTGACAGAAATGCCCGCCTGTGAATACGAGCAGAGCGAATACGCGTTGAGCTGGCCGTCCTGCGACCTCAGCCGTCCATTACCTCCGGACAGCGTGCGCTTCTTCCTGCAGGGCCTGCCTGGCGGGAGCAGCAGCAGCAGCAGTGCGAGCGGGAGTCTGTCGGAGGCGTTGGGGCAGCTGACGCAGCTGACCTCTCTACGCATCTCCGGGCATGCTCTCTCCGGCGCCGTGCCGCCGTCCCTCTCGCGCCTCTCGCACCTCGTCGCAGTCGACCTCTCCTCCAACCGCCACCTCTCTGGCTCCATTCCCCCCGCCCTCTTCACACTCGCCTCGCTGCGAGAGCTCTCCCTCCGCGGGAACAACCTCACGGGAGAAGTCCTCCCAACCGCCACTGCAGTAGCAGCAGCAGTGCCGCTGTCACCGAGTTTGGAGATTCTAGACGTGGGGGAGAACGCCCTCTCGGGGTCCATTCCAGCCCAGGTGAGTCTTCTCACGGGGCTGACGCGCCTGGCGCTGGACCACAACCGGCTGGACGGCAGCTTGCCAAGGGAGCTCGGCGCGCTCTGGATGCTCACAGACCTGCACCTGCAGGGGAACGCCCTCCGGGGTGATGTCTCTGCACTCGCTGCAGCCTTCCCCCCACCTGCTGCTGCCGCTGCTGCTGCCAGCGATGGCAGTACCGCCGACTCTACTGTCTTGTGGGGTCTCCGCAGGGTGTTTCCGCTGCTGACCCGTCTGGACGTCAGCAGCAACGAGCTCTCAGGCGACGCAGCCACGCTCTTCCCTCTCGACCAAGAATTCCACACACTGAACTTCTCCAACAACAACCTCACATGGGGCTCCAGCAGCAACGCCTCCTGGCATGCCGACTACCTGGACCTCTCACACAACCGCATCAGCGCGCCACTCCAGGACCTTTTCGGAGACTTATCAAAGGGGTTTTACTCAACGGTGCTGCGTCTGTCGCACAACCAGCTGTCGGGACCCATCCCTTCCCCGCTTCTGGGACACAGAGTGACGCACGAGTTGGACCTCTCACGCAACCTGCTCACGGGTTCAATTCCTGCCATCGACAACTTGTACTCCAAGACGCTCGATCTGTCGCACAACCAGCTGACTGGCACCATTCCCCAACTCGATGGCACCGACCGTCTCCGCCTCGCCTACTTGGACCTCTCGTCCAATAAACTCACAGGAAGCATCTCCAATGCTCTCGTCGCTGGCCTTACAGCCCTAACCCACCTAAATATCTCCAACAACCTGCTCTCCGGCTCGCTGCCCTCCTCGCTCGCTCGTGTCCCTCCCCTCACCCACCTGGACCTCTCATGCAACAAGCTCAAGGGCTCCCTGCCTACCTTCGGCCAGGGCCAGCAGCGCCGCGGCTATCTGGACCTCTCCTTCAACGCGTTCAGTGGCAGTGTTGCGGAAAGTAACTTTCCGTGCTCGCAGCAACAGTCAGCCGCTACAACAGGGCTGGCGGGTGCGAGTGGGGCAGAGGTTCGGCTGCACCACAATGAGCTCACTGGAAGCATCCCTACTTCCGTCTTCTCCTCGTGCCTCTCGCTGCTTGACCTCTCACACAACCAGCTCTCTGGCCCCATCCCAAAACCTCCCCAAGGGAACAGCCAGAGCTCCTCCCTCGTCCCCCTCTCCCACTTGGACCTCTCTTCCAATAAGCTCACAGGAAGCATCTCTGATGCTCTTGTCACCGGCCTCACAGCCCTATCCCACTTGGACCTCTCTGACAACCTGCTCTCAGGTTCGTTGCCGCGCTCGCTCGCCCTCGCCCCCGCGCTCACTGACCTCAACCTCTCACGCAACAAGCTCAAAGGCTCCCTGCCTGCCTTCTGCCAGGGCAAGCAGCGCCTCGCCTCTCTCCTCCTCTCCTCCAACGCGTTCTCCGGCCCCCTCTCCTCCCTCCTCCCCTCCTCCTCCTCCTCCTGCGCCTCCTCCCTCCTCTCCCTCAACGTCTCCACCAACCAGCTCTCCGGCTCGCTCCCCTCGTCCCTCTCGCGCTTCACCACTCTGCACTCCTTGCAGGCGGCGCGCAACCGCATGAGCGGCAGCATCCCTGCAGGGCTGGCATCGCTGACGGCCCTGCAGGAGCTGGATGTGTCGTGGAGCGGGCTGTCAGGCACCATCCCTGCTCTGCTGCGTGCTGCTGCCCCCTCCCTGCAAGTGCACCTCGCTGGCAACGCCCTCTCTGGCTCCATCCCCCCCTCTCTCTCCAACCTGCCCACCTCCTGCTTCCGCCCCGGTAACCCAAAGCTCTGTGGGAAACCCCTGCCTGACTGCAAGAAGCGCGCTACCAAGCCCAGAAAGGGCAGGGTGTAGCCGTGGGGAGGCAAGAGGACTGATCGCTGCTTGTCTGTTTCGAATTCAATGGAACCTGCGGCTGGTTGCAGGAAAGGGGTCCACAAGAATGCTGTTGTGAAGTCGAATGTAGGTACTAGCACTGTTGTACTACTGCTGTGTATATGTTCACTCACATGTGCTGCGAAAGAATAAGGCAAGGGGTACCGTACCTTTTTAGTTCTTACTGCGGTTCATAATGATGCATCTTCACTTGTGTCTCAGCTTTTTTCATACCACACTTTCCGGTTTTACTCTGATGCACAGGTTATCGGTAGTACCATGGTGTTAGTTGGGGGGTGGGGTTAGGTTAGACAGGATACCTGCTCTTGAATGGCACCAACTCATTCCTCGACGACGACGACTCCTGAGTGCTGCTGCTGTGGTTTCTTTGTCCTTTTGGTGGAGCATGCAGGAAGTGTGGTAGCTGTGCTTGTGTGGTAGTGCAACAGGTCGTGGTTGCAGCTGCTGCATCTTTCTTCTGCTTCTTCAGAATACGGTACATGGAATTGGATGACAAATGCTATTCCCTTCCTCACTTGAACCTGCCTGCCTGCTCCCCACTTTTCCCCTTTTTCCCTGGAACCCCTGTTCCATTCCTTTTGCCACCCCACCCCCACTTGCCTCGCCGTGGAAGGTATACGGTATGCAAGGAGCTCCCCACGTCCGAAACTCATTCTTGGACTCTTCACAAAAACCAACTCAGCAGCAACTGTGGTCATAAGCCTAAAAAACAGGAGAATTCTTTAGTCTCAGATCATTGCACCAAAACAAGCAGGGAACTTGCATGAGCTGTGAACAACACAACGTACGGTCTTTGGAGTTTTTTTCTAGAGGTCTCCAACGGAAACCCAAGGGACAGATGACTGTTGATCGAGTGAGCATACTGATTGCGAGATAAGAATGAACTGAACGTTTGAAACATTTTTTGATTTCAAAACTGTAAAACATGCATGGAACTAACCACCCCCCACATTGCACCGGCCAAGATGTCTATACATAACCCAAGCATGCATCAAGGAACGGCAAGAGAGTGAAAAGACCCATTCATTGATTCATCGACAATTTAGTTGGAGAAGGTCTGGATGATCGTCGTGTTGAAGGGATCGGCAAGGTGGGTGGTCCAGTTGTCGAGGGGACCCTTGCCGGTGGCAGCGGCCTGGACGCCGAAGCCAAGAGCGGAGATCATGGCGAGGCGGCAGTGCTTGAGCTCAGCCAGCTTCAGGGTGTCCAGCCTGTTGGCATCGGAGGCGAGGCCAAGGGGATCGAAGTAGCCACCGGGGTACAACCGCTTCTCGGTGTTGAGCTCGGCGTTGCGGGCGAACTCGACGTAGCCGATGATGAGCACCTCCAGAATCACCAGGGTGGTGATGGAGAAGGGCAGGTTCAGACCCCAGTAGGAAGAGCCCTGCTCAAGCTCGACCTGCATTAACGAAAAAGATTAGGGTTAGCGGCTAAGCAGATGTGTCAATGACGCGAAGGTTGCGAATGAACGAATTTAAACACGAGATTCAAGAATAGAAGCAAATTTTACCTTGCCGGCATCTTGCCATGTGACACCAGTCACACCCTCCACGACGAGAGCACCGAGGACGGCGAGCATGGCCCAGCGACCGTGAATGACCTCGTTCTCACGGAAGCGAATGATGGAGAACACCTCGTTGTAGGGGACGAAGGGGGTGGCGGTCACCTCGGTCTTCACGGGCTTGAAGGCAGAGACAACCTCACCGGCCTTGTTAACAGCGGCGTTCTGGTCGAGCTCATCCAGCTCGAACTGGAGGTACTCAGCGGGCTTGCCAAAGCCAAGGGGGTCGAAGCCACGGTCACCGATGATGGATCCATCAAGGTGGTCGGGGACCTTGGCGTTGGGGAACCACACCAGGCGGCCGGCGTCAGGGGCGGACTTCCTGACGGTGGTGGTCCTCTTCACGGTGGTCTTCTTGGTGCCAGTGGCGGCAACCACACGGGAGCCGTTGCTGGCGTTGAAGGAGGAAGCACCGGAGATGCTGCTCACGGAGGCCAGGGAGGAAGCAGCAGCGACTGTGGAGGCCATGGTAGCAAATTGGTGTGATTGTGGATGACCTCGAGCAATCAGTGCTAGCTTCGTTGAACTGGGTGCTGCCAGAATGGGAAAGGGTGAGGGTACTTCAGTGCAAGCGGGCAAGCTGGGCAAAGCTGGGCAAAGCCGAACCCCTCTCCACAACATGTTCCTGATCGGTTCTGACCCTCCATTCCCAAGATCAACGAGCCAATCAGAGCACGCCACAAAGAAGCGCTTTGGATATGGCAGACCTTACAATTGGCTCGCGCAAACACTCGCGGGGATTATGGGGAGTGAAGTTCCTCCGTGGCATTGGATCGTTGTCGCCAGAAGATCGAACGATGGCCGGTTGTTCGTGGCGATGCTTTCGATTTGGGGTAACCATGAGAGGGTGGATGATGTGTACAGAGTTACTGTGTCACCTTATCGCTCGTGCCTCTTGGCACCAAACTTCGAGGCTAGGGTTTGGAAGGGTATTGCTAAAAACCAATCCCATAGCGCGGACATCCTCGACGACTACAGAACATTGGAAGTTGCTGCCCCTCATAGTCCATTTTCAGTAAGGAACCATTCATGGAGTCATGCAGAGTCACCTGATCATTTATATTTAAGTTGTTTAGTACTGCTACAAAATACTGAGTTACTATTCAATGCATTCTACAAAGGTGGTTTACGTGCAATTTCACTCATTATGAAACTGTAAAAACTGAGTCTCACTAGTAATGCATGGTTCATCATTTGTTGTTAGCTGTAACTATGTATATGTTTCAATACCCATTTTTATACTGATGCTAGCACAGGCTAGAATCAGGAGCAGCAATTCCCATACAGTGGCAATCCTTCTGCAACCTTGCACTGTCGTGGCCTACCCTGTAGCCACAACTTTGGAAGGCCAATCCAAACGTCGAACAACACAGAGTTACCAAATCACCGTTCTTCAGCCATTCGTCTCCACTGACCACCTTCCACTGTAAAAAATAATGCCATTCGCTGACCTGTCGCCAGCGTCGCTGCCTTGGTATTCTGGTTTCGCTGGTTGATTATCACCCTTGCCCATTTTTGTTGCCTGCTTCGCCTTGCTGTCTGACCCACAGCCTCAAGTTCTTCATCAATCCGCTATCTCCCCCTGTTTGAACCACCATCCATATTTCTTCTCTCCGGATTTTGGTACAAGCTGGCGCTCCACGGCGCTCGAGCATTCTGCAGCGGCAGCGTTAGAACGGCTTTATTCTCTTTGTCGCGAGCGCTTCCTGCTTGCGCTAGCCGTTCGGCTGCCGCTGGTGTTTCTCCTGCTAGCTCTGCCGCTGATTTTCGTCATCTGAGGGTCATGGCACAGGCGTGCGTTCCGAGCATGAGCATGTCAGCCAATCACGTGACGATGTACGACTTCGTAACTCTGCGCGCGAAACTTGTTTCTCTGTCGGCGGATCATGTTTTCCCTTCCTTCTTCCGACGTTAAATTATTAGTAAAGTAGTTTCAAATTTATGATTATGACTTGAGATAGGTACATTCCTGAAGTGATTGTTTATTACCTAGTGCGCTTCCCACCTCCCGTCCCCAATCGCTCCAGCTTCAGATTGTATTCCCACCTCGACCCGACGCCCCCCGCAATTCGGGTCTTCTCTCCCATTCCCACCACATCGCAATGCCCTCTCTCCATCCCCTTCCTTACGCTGATCGTTTGCCTGATCCCCAATATCCCAGTCCTCGGCAGCATATCGCGTCGTGCCCCGCGCGGTCGCCGCAGCATCAGCTGCTCTTTCCGCTCTCGTCGCTGCGCGTGCTGCGCGCAGGGGGCGCCGCGCAGCTTCCTCGTCACGCGTCGGTGTCCGCAAAGCAACAGGGCGGGCGGCGGGGAAAGCGCGCGACTGTCTGCGCGCTCACCGCGGAGGTCGGCGAAACCACCATTTCCCGCGACGGTATGTGCTCCATGGATGGAGGTGTGATCTGCAATGCGGTGGGTATGAGGAAGGTGATTAAGCATAGGGTCACATTCGACAGAACGAATTGTGGAAGAAATGGTGAAAAGGGGGTGAGCTGCTAGCGAAATGAGGCGTGTGAATTGCTGAGACCGTCGGTACGGCGATGGACCTCTATGCCCCCGGCTCCTTTGCGCAATCTTCCGTTTCCTGGGCTGTATTCTAACACGAATCTCTCGCACTATGCGTGTGCACGCTGCTGCCTGCACTTCCTCTCCGCCTCTTCCCCCTTCCCTGCTTCCGCGCTTCTTGCCCTCCCCCGTCCGCGCTCCGCCCTCCGCCCTCCGCCCTCCGCCCCCGCGCGCGCAGACGTGGTGCGCGAGGACGATCCGACGAACAACGTGCCGGACACCATCTTCGCGAAGATCGGCGCGCGGCTGCACACGCGCGCGGACCACCCGCTGAGCATCATCCGGTCGGAGATCCACCAGTACTTCGACTCCGCGTACGACAACTCGTTCCTCAAGTTCGACCACCTCGCGCCCATTGTCGCCACCTCCTCGGTACGTACGCACTTCGACGCTGCTGTTGCTTGCGCCCCCCCTTCCGTCCCCGAAACCACGCCCCCCCACCCTCTTCGTGCCCCCATTCCCACTGTGCGTGCTGCGTTGTCACTGATCCGTTGCCTGCACTTTCATGCATGGAGTGCGTATGCGCCGGTTATGAACTGTATCGTTTTATTCTATATTCCCCCTCCTCCCACGGCCCCCACTCCCTTTCCTTCCAATTCCAATTCCCCTCCCCTCCCCCATTCTTCCACCCCCTTCCCCGTCCGCATGCACCAGTTTTTCCCGATTTCTTTGAATTCATCCATCACTCTCACTTCTTCTCTACCTTCCCCTCTGCCGCCCCCCTCCCCCCCCTGTCCCACCGCGTCCGCCCTGCCATGGCCTGCCGCCTGTCCGCCTGCTCGCCCACCGGCCCGGCCCCACGCCTGCCCGCATGCGTGCGTGCGTTGCCGTGCGTGCAACGGACGGGAGCAGAACTTTGACGACCTGCTGATCCCGGTGGACCACGTGAGCCGCAGCTACAACGACACGTACTACATCGACGGCGCCACCGTGCTGCGCACGCACACCAGCGCGCACCAGGCGCAGCTGCTGCGGGATGGCCACACGCACTTCCTCGTCACCGGAGACGTGTACCGCCGCGACGCTATTGATGCCACGCACTACCCCGTCTTCCACCAGGTGAGCGTGAGAGACAAGTTGGCGTTTGAGAGTTTAGTGAAACCAACCAGGCGCAGCTGCTGCGCGACGGCCACACGCACTTCCTCGTCACCGGAGACGTGTACCGCCGCGACGCCATCGACGCCACTCACTACCCCGTCTTCCACCAGGTGAGTCAATTTCTGGGTCGTCTCAAAAGGCGCCTCGCACCGCCCCTTCTTTCACTAGATCAGTCACACAATCCACCAGTCATGTGACCCACCAGTCACTCTGCTGCTCGGATCTCCATTTGTCGTCATACCCACCCCTCAGTTCCACCTACCACCCATGTGCTCCATATCCCCGCCCTCCCCTCTTCCCCTTCCATCCACACACACTCCCCACCTCGTCTCCTCCCCCCTCCCCCCTCCCCCTCCCCACAGATGGAGGGCTTCCGGGTGTTCAGCCCCACGGAGCTGGCAGCAGCAGGCGGCGACCCCACGGAGTTCGTGGCAGCGCAGCTCAAGCAGGCTCTCGAGGGCCTTGCCAGACACCTCTTCGGTGAGAAGCGCGGGAGGAGACTGGGGGATTCAGGAGGGGCGCTGGGCGGGGGACTGGGAGTTGGGGACTGGGTGCTGGGGACTGGGTGTGGAGTGGAGGACTGGGCGGAGTAGAGCTAGTGCTTTGTTGTGCGGCAGCGGAATAGCTGGGCTGGTTGGTTGACTTGCTGGTGGGTTGCTGCTGGGTTGGTGGGCGGTGGTGGGTGACTGGGCGGGTGCAAGTAAGCTGATGTGTGGTGTCTGTCTGCGTGTGCGTACTGCTGAGCTCTTCTCTTCTCTTCTTTGCTGTGCTCTGCTGTGCTGTGAGCAGGTGATGTGGAGATGCGGTGGGTGGACACATACTTCCCCTTCACCAACCCCTCGTTTGAGCTTGAAATCTTCTTCCAGGTCCGTCCCGCCACCGACTCTGCTGCTGCTGCTGCCGTGTCTCCACTTGTGCACTCTCACTAGGTTCCATGTATGTGCGGCACGGCAACTGTGTGCGCGGGCTTGTGAACTACACACTCACTTTCAAATTTTCTGCCCCCTCACTCCATCACCTCATGCTTCCCTCTCCCCCATTCCCCCTCTCCCCTTCTCCCTTCCCCCATCCCCTCCACAGGGCCAGTGGTTGGAGGTGCTGGGGTGCGGGGTGACGGAGCAGCAGATTCTGGACAACTGCGGGCTGGCGGGCAGCAAGGCGTGGGCGTTCGGGCTGGGGCTGGAGCGCCTGGCCATGGTGCTCTTTGACATCCCTGATATCCGCCTCTTCTGGTCCAACGACGACCGCTTCCTCACGCAGGTGAGAGAGGCGGGAGGATGGAGAAAAGTACCGTTTATGAGGAGGAAAAGGGGAGGAGAGGAGAGGAGGGGGTGGCGGTGGGTGAGGGGGGGGAGTGGGATGCGTGGTTGGAGAGAGTTGGTGAGGGATGGGCTGATTAGGTCCCTTCTGGGCGGGGGCTGGACTGGAGCGGCTGGCTGGCCATGGTGCTGTTTGACATGTGCGTTCTCAAGCGCCTTCTATCCTCCTGCCTCCCTCATTGCGTCCCTTCCCTTCCCACCCTGCTTCCCTCTCCTTCCATTCCGCTGCAGTTCAAGGATGGCAAGCTGGGCATCAAGTTCAAGCCATTCTCCAAGGTACGCCCGCCCTCGCATGCCTTGCCGTGCCTGCCTCTTGCACTTGCACCCATGCTTGCACCAACACTCTGCCCTCTCTCTCCTCTCCCCCCACACCATTCACCCACATACTCCCCCCCACACTTTTGTCGAGCATCCATCTTTGGTGCCGAATTTAACACCACTGGCATCTTCTAGCACCTGCTTACTGTTTGCTCTTATCAACGTGTGTGCGATCCCTTCCCCGCCTCCACAAATCCCGCATCCTCCCTTACACATGCTCCTCCCTACACTCGTCCCCCATGCCCCACTCTGCCTTGCTGCAAGCCCATGCCTCTGTAACGCATCCTCCGTTTGCTGTGCTCTGCTCTTTCTCTCTGCTTGCTTGCACCTGCTCTGCTCCCTGTGTTGCGTGCCTCATGTATGCATGTGTGTGCATGTGACTTTTGAGTCGACTCAAAACGAGGTGACTTTTGAGTCGACTCAAAAATGTGTCGTGTGACATTGTAACGAGGTGACTTTTGAGTCGACTCAAAAGTCACCTTGTAACGCATCCTCCGTTTGCTGTGCTCTGCTCTTTCTCTCTGCTCGCTTGCACCTGCTCTGCTCCCTGCGTTGCGTGCCCCATGTATGTATGTGTGTGCATGTGTGTGTGTGTGGGGGGGGGGGGGGGTTATGCATATGTGTGGGTGAGCAGTACCCGCCGTGCTACAAGGACATGAGCTTCTGGTTGAGCGATTCCTTCACGGAGAACAACCTGTGTGAGGTTGTGCGCGGGCTTGCAGGGGACCTTGCTGAAGAGGTGCGCACAGGGAAGGGGCGAGGGGGAGGGAAGGTGGACGGGGAGGGGGAGGGTGGGTTAGGGAAGGTGGGGGGGGGGGGGGGGGGGAGGGAAGGCGGGAAGGGGAGGGAGGGAAGGGACGGGGGAGGGAAGGTGTTGGGGGGGGCAAGGGAAGGGGAAAGGGAGAGGGGGGAGAGGAGGAAGTGGGGAGTTTGGTGTAGCGGACGGTCCTTTGGCCTGGATAGAGTGGCATCTTCTCATATAGCTTTCCTATCCTGCATGTCTCTTGTCTCAATACGGTGCCTTGTCCTCTCCTCCCAGTGTCGCACTCTCCCACTCCCATGTACAATCTTGCCCCTTACTCCCACGCCTAGCCTCCGACTTTGGCCAGATGGCTAGGCAACCCCCACTCGTATGACTATCTTCTCCCCTCCACCTTCCGTGTCTCGCATTTCGCAACTCTTCTCCCATCCGTTAACATCCTCCGCCCATCTCCCTTCCCGCACCCAACCCACCGCCCGAAGTTCTGGTCCCCATGTTTCAAACTGGCCATCCTCTTGATTCCATCTCTCTCTCCCGTCCCCGGCTCCATCACCCCCTCTCTCTCCCCCATCCTTCCCTCCCCCCCCCCCCCCCCCCCCCCCCCCCCTTTCCGCATGCGCAGGTGCGGCTGATAGACAACTTCACGAACAAGAAGGGCATGACGAGCCACTGCTACCGCATCACGTATCGCTCCATGGAGCGCTCTCTCACGGACGAGGAGATCAACGAGATCCAGGTAAGAGCACTGGATGGGTGGGTGGGCGGGTGCAGGGAAGCCATGTGACATTTGAGTCGACTCAAAAGCCACTGCTACCGCATCACGTATCGCTCCATGGAGCGCTCACTCACGGACGAGGAGATCAACGAGATCCAGGTGTGTGCCGTGCATGGGTGTGGGTGGGTGGAGAGAAGGGAAGGGAAGTGAGGGTGGGTGGTCGAGTTGGATTGTAAGGTAAGATTGCATAGATGCGTAGCGCACATGCACACTCATTTTGCCCAACCTCTTTGCCCCCCCTGTCTGTGCTGTGGTGCTCCGTGGGCGAGCAGGCCAAGGTACGAGAGGAGGCAGCGGAGAAGCTCAAGATCACTCTTCGCTGAGCAACAGCAGCCAGCACCAGGGAGTAGTGGAGCAGCGGAGAGGCTGAGAGGCTGACAATTGTTGATTCTTTGAAGCTGGAAAGTACGTAAGCGAATCTCTGCGTTTCTTCCATGGACAGGAGGATGTTTTTTTGTAGAAGTACTTTTGCTGGTTTACCACCTCAGTTGCCCTGCTGTAGTAATGAGGGCTGAGTTAGCCAGGCTAGTATGGTATGAGATGTACTAGCTGGTAATTGCTGTACTAACAAGCTAGGGATAGTCATAAATACATCATATCACAACCATCTGACTTAGGGTACATTCCTGGAGCGCGTCACAAAAGCCTTGCACCTCAAACGACAAGATACAGTGCAGTGGAAACGTTAGATGCTTAGGTGTAATGCGGTGCAGAGCGGTACATTGCTTTTGTGACGCCTAAACCGAAGACATGTCTTTGCAGGAATGTACCCTTAGATCTTCCCAGCAGGCACTTCTCTAGTCTGAGACCCTACCAGCATCTGAAGTAGTCTATTACCTTCCAACTCACAGCATAAACGGTACTAGAATCGCTGGTAATACAGTATCTACACTACTTATTTCAGTACATCATTTGACAAGCTCTGAACTAATGAAAAGCTGTGTCAACAGGGACAAAAAGACCAAGGTGCTGATGATCCACCACCACTGGTTGGTCATTCAGGAATGTAGTCAGTAGAAGGATACGGTATGTTAGACAGGTGGGTTATGGTATTGACAGGTAGAGCTATTTTGACGGGCGTGGCGGGTGCATCCTTTGCCTCTTCACCTGAGGCCCATCATCCACCTCACTGTTCAAGCCCAACGGGGACAGAAACCACAAGAACACAGACATGATCACATGAATGATGTAAAAACAAATCACAGACATGTGCTTTGCAGAACATAATGGAAGTAAGCCTTGGTGTGCAAGGGAGGGAAAAACGTGATGTAGTGTGGTGTGATGTGATGAACTGTTGAGGCGCCTAAAAGATTTGCAGGTTAGACGACGACTTCTGAGGCGCCTCAAAAGCTTGAACGGAAGTAAGCCTTGGTGTGCAAGGGAAGGGACATACGTGATGTCGTGTGGTGTGATGAAGATCCACTGGCTGCCGTTGCTGATGGCGAATTCCACCGCATGCCGAAGGCAGATCTTGCGCGTGATGTTATCCTGCCATGCCATGCCAAACACAGAATGCCATGCCACACAGTTCCATGTCACCCAATGTCATGTCACGGAACGCCACTGCTGCCATTCTGAGGAGTGTGACTTACCATGACTAAGTGAGGTGACTCACCATGAAGATGTCAAACTCGTCCATGGCTCGCACTGGTGCCTCTGTGAGCTGGTGCAGCGACAGCGCAAAGCACAGCGTGGAAAACGAGCGCTCCCCGCCTAACAGCAGGGCGCAGAGGAGAAAGGGGGGTAAGGGGGGATTCGGTGGGGAGTGAGAGAGGGCTAGCGCAAGTGAAAAAAGACGACTTGGCAGGTGCATGTGGCAGGAGTGTGTGCATGGCAGGCACGGCAAACCTTCCTCTCATCACCACCCCTCCACTCATCACCATCCCTCCTCTCATCACCATCCCTCCTCTCATCACCACCCCTCCTCTCATCACCACCCCTCCTCTCATCACCACCTCTCCTCTCATCACCACCCCTCCTCTCATCACCACCCCTCCTCTCATCACCACCACTCCTCAAACCACCACCCCTCCTCTCATCAGCATCTCCCCTCCCAGCAGAGGGCGCAGACGCAAAGACGGCACTTGACATGAATTACAAGACATGTCGCTACCTGATAGGGCTTTAACATCGGTGACAGCGCCAGTGGATGTGTTGATCTGAGGTACGACGGCAGTGGGAGAATGGGGGGAATTGGGGCGAGGAAGAGGGAAGGAGAGGCAGATGGAGAACACATCAGCAGAAGAACGGCAGTATGTGAGGAAAAAAACCACATTCTAGCCATTCAGCCCATACACCTGAACCATTCACCCCACAGACAGTGCAAATCTCATTTTCCACCAACTCATTGCCCATTTTCCTTCCCCCACCCACTCATTGCCCCCCACCACTCATTCACCACCCCACCCAAGTGCACCTCGAGAGTGAGTGTGCCCTGTGTGTGATCCACCAACACATGCCCCGTGTATCGCTTTCTGCTCAGATGATCCTGAAACCTGCAAACCAGGAGACACGGGAGGTTGGAGGAGGGGAGTAGGGGAGTAGGGGAGAGGAGGAGGGGGGGGGGCAGGGGGGGGGGAAAGGGTGATTCGATAACAAGGGGAGGATGTGGGGACAAGGGAGCGAGAGCATTCAAGCGGAAGAGCTGTGTTGAGAGAGAGAATGGGAGATGGGAAGAGAAGGCTCATGCTTTCACAGCCAAATATAGATTTGCTTTTTGCATAGTGCCAAGCCCCGATGCCAAACATGCCCTGCCCCCTTGCCCCAATGCTTGCATACTCCGATCATACTACCCTGAATACTGCGCATCTTGCTAAACATTCCCTCAGTGAATATGTCCCTTAGACTTCCTTCCCTCCTCCCATCCCCACCTCGTACCTCCTCCCACCTCTCCTAAGTATCCCCACCCCCCCTCCCCCACCCCCAACCCCCCCCAGCTACCCCAGCACTCACGTCCAGTCCAGGTTCTGCCCCAGGAGGTTGGAGTCAATCCTGAGTGCATTCACCCGCACTCCCAGTGACTTCTCCAGTTGCTGCCGTTCCATACATGCATGGGCGCGTGCATCGATGGATGGATGGATGGATGGATGGATGGATGGATGGATGGATGGATGGATGGATGGATGGATGGATGGATGGATGGATGGATAGGTAGGTTGATGGGTGGGTGGGTTGATAAATGGATGGACGGATGGATAGGTAGGTTGATGGGTGGGTGGGTTGATAAATGGATGGATGGATGGATAGGTAGGTTGATGGGTGGGTGGGTTGATAAATGGATGGACGGATGGATAGGTAGGTTGATGGGTGGGTGGGTTGATAAATGGATGGATGGATGGATGGATGGATGGATGGATGGATGGATGGATGGATGGACGGACGGACGGACAGATGGACGGATGGCAGAAGAAGCATTTAAACAAAGTTCATAACCCAGTGCTTGAACCTTGCCTTCTCACCAGGAACAAGAACAACAAAAAGTAGAAGATGGGATCTATGCGCTTTGCAGCACCCGCCCTCCGCCCCCCCCCCCTCCCCCCACTTTCCTGCATGCGCATTCTCACCTCGTGGCGGAGGGAAATGAGTTGGATGGTGTTGCTGGTGGCGGTGTGGCGTCCCCTCAGCTTCTGCGCTCTGTGCTGCAGCTCCTCCTTTCGCTCCGGGGCCAGCCTGGGGGACAGCCAGGGGCAGAGCGACAGAGAAAGAGAGAGAAGAGGTAGGGTGAAAAGCGGAAGGAAGGATTTGTGTTCCTCGTGGCGGTGTGGCGTCCCCTCAGCTTATGCGCTCTGTGCTGCAGCTCCTCCTTTTGCTCCGGGGCCAGCCTGGGGGACAGCAAGGGGCAGAGCGACAGAGTAAGGGAGTTAAGAGATTGAGTGAAAAGCAGCAGGATAGACTTGCGTTGCGTGCACTTGCGTTGCTTGCACATTCTGATCTATTCTCGCAATTCAGCTCATCAACTCGTACAAAAAAGAGGGTCGTTCGTTCTTGTGGGTTGAGCAGTACGCACTTTGCAGCTATGATACCAAGCGAGGTAACAGATTCGTGGCATGCATGACTCGTGCATGAAATTACTATGAAGCAGGAAATCCCCCCCCCGTATGAAGACTGTGCAAGACTGTATTTCTAATCGGAAATGTTCTGATAGGAATGTCCCCTACACATGGTTCCACTCCCCAGTCTCTTCCCCCCTGTAACTACCCCCCTCCTGTCTCACACGGCCTGACAGCCCCGGGGCAGCTCGGCGCGCAGGGAAATGAGGTGCTACTCCCCGCTTCCCCATCCCCTTGGCCACAAACCCTCCATCACTCTCACACCCCTTCCCCCCACCCCCCTGCACCCCTTCCCATCCCTTCCCCCTCTGTCGCACACTCACACGGCCTGGTAGTCCTTGGGCAGCTCGGCGCGCAGGCGAACGATACACTGCTCCCTTCTTCCTCACAGGCCCGCCCCTCCCTACCCCCCCTGTCGCACACTCACACGGCCTGGTAGTCCCGGGGCAGCTCGGCGCGCAGGCGCATGAGGCGCTACTCCCCTCTTCCCCATTTCCGTACCCACAAACCCTCCACTCTCCACACCCCTACATCTCTACCCCCCCTGTCGCACACTCACACGGCCTGGTAGTCCCGGGGCAGCTCGGCGCGCAGGCGCATGAGGCGCTACTCCCCTCTTCCCCATTTCCGTACCCACAAACCCTCCACTCTCCACACCCCTACATCTCTACCCCCCCTGTCGCACACTCACACGGCCTGGTAGTCCCGGGGCAGCTCGGCGCGCAGGCGCATGAGGCGCTACTCCCCTCTTCCCCATTTCCGTACCCACAAACCCTCCACTCTCCACACCCCTACATCTCTACCCCCCCTGTCGCACACTCACACGGCCTGGTAGTCCCGGGGCAGCTCGGCGCGCAGGCGCATGAGGCGCTACTCCCCTCTTCCCCATTTCCGTACCCACAAACCCTCCACTCTCCACACCCCTACATCTCTACCCCCCCTGTCGCACACTCACACGGCCTGGTAGTCCCGGGGCAGCTCGGCGCGCAGGCGCATGAGGCGCTACTCCCCTCTTCCCCATTTCCGTACCCACAAACCCTCCACTCTCCACACCCCTACATCTCTACCCCCCCTGTCGCACACTCACACGGCCTGGTAGTCCCGGGGCAGCTCGGCGCGCAGGCGCATGAGGCGCTACTCCCCTCTTCCCCATTTCCGTACCCACAAACCCTCCACTCTCCACACCCCTACATCTCTACCCCCCCTGTCGCACACTCACACGGCCTGGTAGTCCCGGGGCAGCTCGGCGCGCAGGCGCATGAGGCGCTACTCCCCTCTTCCCCATTTCCGTACCCACAAACCCTCCACTCTCCACACCCCTACATCTCTACCCCCCCTGTCGCACACTCACACGGCCTGGTAGTCCCGGGGCAGCTCGGCGCGCAGGCGCATGAGGCGCTACTCCCCTCTTCCCCATTTCCGTACCCACAAACCCTCCACTCTCCACACCCCTACATCTCTACCCCCCCTGTCGCACACTCACACGGCCTGGTAGTCCCGGGGCAGCTCGGCGCGCAGGCGCATGAGGCGCTACTCCCCTCTTCCCCATTTCCGTACCCACAAACCCTCCACTCTCCACACCCCTACATCTCTACCCCCCCTGTCGCACACTCACACGGCCTGGTAGTCCCGGGGCAGCTCGGCGCGCAGGCGCATGAGGCGCTACTCCCCTCTTCCCCATTTCCGTACCCACAAACCCTCCACTCTCCACACCCCTACATCTCTACCCCCCCTGTCGCACACTCACACGGCCTGGTAGTCCCGGGGCAGCTCGGCGCGCAGGCGCATGAGGCGCTACTCCCCTCTTCCCCATTTCCGTACCCACAAACCCTCCACTCTCCACACCCCTACATCTCTACCCCCCCTGTCGCACACTCACACGGCCTGGTAGTCCCGGGGCAGCTCGGCGCGCAGGCGCATGAGGCGCTACTCCCCTCTTCCCCATTTCCGTACCCACAAACCCTCCACTCTCCACACCCCTACATCTCTACCCCCCCTGTCGCACACTCACACGGCCTGGTAGTCCCGGGGCAGCTCGGCGCGCAGGCGCATGAGGCGCTACTCCCCTCTTCCCCATTTCCGTACCCACAAACCCTCCACTCTCCACACCCCTACATCTCTACCCCCCCTGTCGCACACTCACACGGCCTGGTAGTCCCGGGGCAGCTCGGCGCGCAGGCGCATGAGGCGCTACTCCCCTCTTCCCCATTTCCGTACCCACAAACCCTCCACTCTCCACACCCCTACATCTCTACCCCCCCTGTCGCACACTCACACGGCCTGGTAGTCCCGGGGCAGCTCGGCGCGCAGGCGCATGAGGCGCTACTCCCCTCTTCCCCATTTCCGTACCCACAAACCCTCCACTCTCCACACCCCTACATCTCTACCCCCCCTGTCGCACACTCACACGGCCTGGTAGTCCCGGGGCAGCTCGGCGCGCAGGCGCATGAGGCGCTACTCCCCTCTTCCCCATTTCCGTACCCACAAACCCTCCACTCTCCACACCCCTACATCTCTACCCCCCCTGTCGCACACTCACACGGCCTGGTAGTCCCGGGGCAGCTCGGCGCGCAGGCGCATGAGGCGCTACTCCCCTCTTCCCCATTTCCGTACCCACAAACCCTCCACTCTCCACACCCCTACATCTCTACCCCCCCTGTCGCACACTCACACGGCCTGGTAGTCCCGGGGCAGCTCGGCGCGCAGGCGCATGAGGCGCTACTCCCCTCTTCCCCATTTCCGTACCCACAAACCCTCCACTCTCCACACCCCTACATCTCTACCCCCCCTGTCGCACACTCACACGGCCTGGTAGTCCCGGGGCAGCTCGGCGCGCAGGCGCATGAGGCGCTACTCCCCTCTTCCCCATTTCCGTACCCACAAACCCTCCACTCTCCACACCCCTACA
Source organism: Closterium sp. Naga37s-1 (assembly GCA_947471745.1). Classification (NCBI taxonomy): domain Eukaryota; kingdom Viridiplantae; phylum Streptophyta; class Zygnematophyceae; order Desmidiales; family Closteriaceae; genus Closterium; species Closterium sp. Naga37s-1. The sequence continues at coordinate 1,126,281 of CANJKZ010000430.1, forward strand.
TCTCTACCCCCCCTGTCGCACACTCACACGGCCTGGTAGTCCCGGGGCAGCTCGGCGCGCAGGCGCATGAGGCGCTACTCCCCTCTTCCCCATTTCCGTACCCACAAACCCTCCACTCTCCACACCCCTACATCTCTACCCCCCCTGTCGCACACTCACACGGCCTGGTAGTCCCGGGGCAGCTCGGCGCGCAGGCGCATGAGGCGCTACTCCCCTCTTCCCCATTTCCGTACCCACAAACCCTCCACTCTCCACACCCCTACATCTCTACCCCCCCTGTCGCACACTCACACGGCCTGGTAGTCCCGGGGCAGCTCGGCGCGCAGGCGCATGAGGCGCTACTCCCCTCTTCCCCATTTCCGTACCCACAAACCCTCCACTCTCCACACCCCTACATCTCTACCCCCCCTGTCGCACACTCACACGGCCTGGTAGTCCCGGGGCAGCTCGGCGCGCAGGCGCATGAGGCGCTACTCCCCTCTTCCCCATTTCCGTACCCACAAACCCTCCACTCTCCACACCCCTACATCTCTACCCCCCCTGTCGCACACTCACACGGCCTGGTAGTCCCGGGGCAGCTCGGCGCGCAGGCGCATGAGGCGCTACTCCCCTCTTCCCCATTTCCGTACCCACAAACCCTCCACTCTCCACACCCCTACATCTCTACCCCCCCTGTCGCACACTCACACGGCCTGGTAGTCCCGGGGCAGCTCGGCGCGCAGGCGCATGAGGCGCTACTCCCCTCTTCCCCATTTCCGTACCCACAAACCCTCCACTCTCCACACCCCTACATCTCTACCCCCCCTGTCGCACACTCACACGGCCTGGTAGTCCCGGGGCAGCTCGGCGCGCAGGCGCATGAGGCGCTACTCCCCTCTTCCCCATTTCCGTACCCACAAACCCTCCACTCTCCACACCCCTACATCTCTACCCCCCCTGTCGCACACTCACACGGCCTGGTAGTCCCGGGGCAGCTCGGCGCGCAGGCGCATGAGGCGCTACTCCCCTCTTCCCCATTTCCGTACCCACAAACCCTCCACTCTCCACACCCCTACATCTCTACCCCCCCTGTCGCACACTCACACGGCCTGGTAGTCCCGGGGCAGCTCGGCGCGCAGGCGCATGAGGCGCTACTCCCCTCTTCCCCATTTCCGTACCCACAAACCCTCCACTCTCCACACCCCTACATCTCTACCCCCCCTGTCGCACACTCACACGGCCTGGTAGTCCCGGGGCAGCTCGGCGCGCAGGCGCATGAGGCGCTACTCCCCTCTTCCCCATTTCCGTACCCACAAACCCTCCACTCTCCACACCCCTACATCTCTACCCCCCCTGTCGCACACTCACACGGCCTGGTAGTCCCGGGGCAGCTCGGCGCGCAGGCGCATGAGGCGCTACTCCCCTCTTCCCCATTTCCGTACCCACAAACCCTCCACTCTCCACACCCCTACATCTCTACCCCCCCTGTCGCACACTCACACGGCCTGGTAGTCCCGGGGCAGCTCGGCGCGCAGGCGCATGAGGCGCTACTCCCCTCTTCCCCATTTCCGTACCCACAAACCCTCCACTCTCCACACCCCTACATCTCTACCCCCCCTGTCGCACACTCACACGGCCTGGTAGTCCCGGGGCAGCTCGGCGCGCAGGCGCATGAGGCGCTACTCCCCTCTTCCCCATTTCCGTACCCACAAACCCTCCACTCTCCACACCCCTACATCTCTACCCCCCCTGTCGCACACTCACACGGCCTGGTAGTCCCGGGGCAGCTCGGCGCGCAGGCGCATGAGGCGCTACTCCCCTCTTCCCCATTTCCGTACCCACAAACCCTCCACTCTCCACACCCCTACATCTCTACCCCCCCTGTCGCACACTCACACGGCCTGGTAGTCCCGGGGCAGCTCGGCGCGCAGGCGCATGAGGCGCTACTCCCCTCTTCCCCATTTCCGTACCCACAAACCCTCCACTCTCCACACCCCTACATCTCTACCCCCCCTGTCGCACACTCACACGGCCTGGTAGTCCCGGGGCAGCTCGGCGCGCAGGCGCATGAGGCGCTACTCCCCTCTTCCCCATTTCCGTACCCACAAACCCTCCACTCTCCACACCCCTACATCTCTACCCCCCCTGTCGCACACTCACACGGCCTGGTAGTCCCGGGGCAGCTCGGCGCGCAGGCGCATGAGGCGCTACTCCCCTCTTCCCCATTTCCGTACCCACAAACCCTCCACTCTCCACACCCCTACATCTCTACCCCCCCTGTCGCACACTCACACGGCCTGGTAGTCCCGGGGCAGCTCGGCGCGCAGGCGCATGAGGCGCTACTCCCCTCTTCCCCATTTCCGTACCCACAAACCCTCCACTCTCCACACCCCTACATCTCTACCCCCCCTGTCGCACACTCACACGGCCTGGTAGTCCCGGGGCAGCTCGGCGCGCAGGCGCATGAGGCGCTACTCCCCTCTTCCCCATTTCCGTACCCACAAACCCTCCACTCTCCACACCCCTACATCTCTACCCCCCCTGTCGCACACTCACACGGCCTGGTAGTCCCGGGGCAGCTCGGCGCGCAGGCGCATGAGGCGCTACTCCCCTCTTCCCCATTTCCGTACCCACAAACCCTCCACTCTCCACACCCCTACATCTCTACCCCCCCTGTCGCACACTCACACGGCCTGGTAGTCCCGGGGCAGCTCGGCGCGCAGGCGCATGAGGCGCTACTCCCCTCTTCCCCATTTCCGTACCCACAAACCCTCCACTCTCCACACCCCTACATCTCTACCCCCCCTGTCGCACACTCACACGGCCTGGTAGTCCCGGGGCAGCTCGGCGCGCAGGCGCATGAGGCGCTACTCCCCTCTTCCCCATTTCCGTACCCACAAACCCTCCACTCTCCACACCCCTACATCTCTACCCCCCCTGTCGCACACTCACACGGCCTGGTAGTCCCGGGGCAGCTCGGCGCGCAGGCGCATGAGGCGCTACTCCCCTCTTCCCCATTTCCGTACCCACAAACCCTCCACTCTCCACACCCCTACATCTCTACCCCCCCTGTCGCACACTCACACGGCCTGGTAGTCCCGGGGCAGCTCGGCGCGCAGGCGCATGAGGCGCTACTCCCCTCTTCCCCATTTCCGTACCCACAAACCCTCCACTCTCCACACCCCTACATCTCTACCCCCCCTGTCGCACACTCACACGGCCTGGTAGTCCCGGGGCAGCTCGGCGCGCAGGCGCATGAGGCGCTACTCCCCTCTTCCCCATTTCCGTACCCACAAACCCTCCACTCTCCACACCCCTACATCTCTACCCCCCCTGTCGCACACTCACACGGCCTGGTAGTCCCGGGGCAGCTCGGCGCGCAGGCGCATGAGGCGCTACTCCCCTCTTCCCCATTTCCGTACCCACAAACCCTCCACTCTCCACACCCCTACATCTCTACCCCCCCTGTCGCACACTCACACGGCCTGGTAGTCCCGGGGCAGCTCGGCGCGCAGGCGCATGAGGCGCTACTCCCCTCTTCCCCATTTCCGTACCCACAAACCCTCCACTCTCCACACCCCTACATCTCTACCCCCCCTGTCGCACACTCACACGGCCTGGTAGTCCCGGGGCAGCTCGGCGCGCAGGCGCATGAGGCGCTACTCCCCTCTTCCCCATTTCCGTACCCACAAACCCTCCACTCTCCACACCCCTACATCTCTACCCCCCCTGTCGCACACTCACACGGCCTGGTAGTCCCGGGGCAGCTCGGCGCGCAGGCGCATGAGGCGCTACTCCCCTCTTCCCCATTTCCGTACCCACAAACCCTCCACTCTCCACACCCCTACATCTCTACCCCCCCTGTCGCACACTCACACGGCCTGGTAGTCCCGGGGCAGCTCGGCGCGCAGGCGCATGAGGCGCTACTCCCCTCTTCCCCATTTCCGTACCCACAAACCCTCCACTCTCCACACCCCTACATCTCTACCCCCCCTGTCGCACACTCACACGGCCTGGTAGTCCCGGGGCAGCTCGGCGCGCAGGCGCATGAGGCGCTACTCCCCTCTTCCCCATTTCCGTACCCACAAACCCTCCACTCTCCACACCCCTACATCTCTACCCCCCCTGTCGCACACTCACACGGCCTGGTAGTCCCGGGGCAGCTCGGCGCGCAGGCGCATGAGGCGCTACTCCCCTCTTCCCCATTTCCGTACCCACAAACCCTCCACTCTCCACACCCCTACATCTCTACCCCCCCTGTCGCACACTCACACGGCCTGGTAGTCCCGGGGCAGCTCGGCGCGCAGGCGCATGAGGCGCTACTCCCCTCTTCCCCATTTCCGTACCCACAAACCCTCCACTCTCCACACCCCTACATCTCTACCCCCCCTGTCGCACACTCACACGGCCTGGTAGTCCCGGGGCAGCTCGGCGCGCAGGCGCATGAGGCGCTACTCCCCTCTTCCCCATTTCCGTACCCACAAACCCTCCACTCTCCACACCCCTACATCTCTACCCCCCCTGTCGCACACTCACACGGCCTGGTAGTCCCGGGGCAGCTCGGCGCGCAGGCGCATGAGGCGCTACTCCCCTCTTCCCCATTTCCGTACCCACAAACCCTCCACTCTCCACACCCCTACATCTCTACCCCCCCTGTCGCACACTCACACGGCCTGGTAGTCCCGGGGCAGCTCGGCGCGCAGGCGCATGAGGCGCTACTCCCCTCTTCCCCATTTCCGTACCCACAAACCCTCCACTCTCCACACCCCTACATCTCTACCCCCCCTGTCGCACACTCACACGGCCTGGTAGTCCCGGGGCAGCTCGGCGCGCAGGCGCATGAGGCGCTACTCCCCTCTTCCCCATTTCCGTACCCACAAACCCTCCACTCTCCACACCCCTACATCTCTACCCCCCCTGTCGCACACTCACACGGCCTGGTAGTCCCGGGGCAGCTCGGCGCGCAGGCGCATGAGGCGCTACTCCCCTCTTCCCCATTTCCGTACCCACAAACCCTCCACTCTCCACACCCCTACATCTCTACCCCCCCTGTCGCACACTCACACGGCCTGGTAGTCCCGGGGCAGCTCGGCGCGCAGGCGCATGAGGCGCTACTCCCCTCTTCCCCATTTCCGTACCCACAAACCCTCCACTCTCCACACCCCTACATCTCTACCCCCCCTGTCGCACACTCACACGGCCTGGTAGTCCCGGGGCAGCTCGGCGCGCAGGCGCATGAGGCGCTACTCCCCTCTTCCCCATTTCCGTACCCACAAACCCTCCACTCTCCACACCCCTACATCTCTACCCCCCCTGTCGCACACTCACACGGCCTGGTAGTCCCGGGGCAGCTCGGCGCGCAGGCGCATGAGGCGCTACTCCCCTCTTCCCCATTTCCGTACCCACAAACCCTCCACTCTCCACACCCCTACATCTCTACCCCCCCTGTCGCACACTCACACGGCCTGGTAGTCCCGGGGCAGCTCGGCGCGCAGGCGCATGAGGCGCTACTCCCCTCTTCCCCATTTCCGTACCCACAAACCCTCCACTCTCCACACCCCTACATCTCTACCCCCCCTGTCGCACACTCACACGGCCTGGTAGTCCCGGGGCAGCTCGGCGCGCAGGCGCATGAGGCGCTACTCCCCTCTTCCCCATTTCCGTACCCACAAACCCTCCACTCTCCACACCCCTACATCTCTACCCCCCCTGTCGCACACTCACACGGCCTGGTAGTCCCGGGGCAGCTCGGCGCGCAGGCGCATGAGGCGCTACTCCCCTCTTCCCCATTTCCGTACCCACAAACCCTCCACTCTCCGTACCCACAAACCCTCCACTCTCCACACCCCTACATCTCTACCCCCCCTGTCGCACACTCACACGGCCTGGTAGTCCCGGGGCAGCTCGGCGCGCAGGCGCATGAGGCGCTACTCCCCTCTTCCCCATTTCCGTACCCACAAACCCTCCACTCTCCACACCCCTACATCTCTACCCCCCCTGTCGCACACTCACACGGCCTGGTAGTCCCGGGGCAGCTCGGCGCGCAGGCGCATGAGGCGCTACTCCCCTCTTCCCCATTTCCGTACCCACAAACCCTCCACTCTCCACACCCCTACATCTCTACCCCCCCTGTCGCACACTCACACGGCCTGGTAGTCCCGGGGCAGCTCGGCGCGCAGGCGCATGAGGCGCTACTCCCCTCTTCCCCATTTCCGTACCCACAAACCCTCCACTCTCCACACCCCTACATCTCTACCCCCCCTGTCGCACACTCACACGGCCTGGTAGTCCCGGGGCAGCTCGGCGCGCAGGCGCATGAGGCGCTACTCCCCTCTTCCCCATTTCCGTACCCACAAACCCTCCACTCTCCACACCCCTACATCTCTACCCCCCCTGTCGCACACTCACACGGCCTGGTAGTCCCGGGGCAGCTCGGCGCGCAGGCGCATGAGGCGCTACTCCCCTCTTCCCCATTTCCGTACCCACAAACCCTCCACTCTCCACACCCCTACATCTCTACCCCCCCTGTCGCACACTCACACGGCCTGGTAGTCCCGGGGCAGCTCGGCGCGCAGGCGCATGAGGCGCTACTCCCCTCTTCCCCATTTCCGTACCCACAAACCCTCCACTCTCCACACCCCTACATCTCTACCCCCCCTGTCGCACACTCACACGGCCTGGTAGTCCCGGGGCAGCTCGGCGCGCAGGCGCATGAGGCGCTACTCCCCTCTTCCCCATTTCCGTACCCACAAACCCTCCACTCTCCACACCCCTACATCTCTACCCCCCCTGTCGCACACTCACACGGCCTGGTAGTCCCGGGGCAGCTCGGCGCGCAGGCGCATGAGGCGCTACTCCCCTCTTCCCCATTTCCGTACCCACAAACCCTCCACTCTCCACACCCCTACATCTCTACCCCCCCTGTCGCACACTCACACGGCCTGGTAGTCCCGGGGCAGCTCGGCGCGCAGGCGCATGAGGCGCTACTCCCCTCTTCCCCATTTCCGTACCCACAAACCCTCCACTCTCCACACCCCTACATCTCTACCCCCCCTGTCGCACACTCACACGGCCTGGTAGTCCCGGGGCAGCTCGGCGCGCAGGCGCATGAGGCGCTACTCCCCTCTTCCCCATTTCCGTACCCACAAACCCTCCACTCTCCACACCCCTACATCTCTACCCCCCCTGTCGCACACTCACACGGCCTGGTAGTCCCGGGGCAGCTCGGCGCGCAGGCGCATGAGGCGCTACTCCCCTCTTCCCCATTTCCGTACCCACAAACCCTCCACTCTCCACACCCCTACATCTCTACCCCCCCTGTCGCACACTCACACGGCCTGGTAGTCCCGGGGCAGCTCGGCGCGCAGGCGCATGAGGCGCTACTCCCCTCTTCCCCATTTCCGTACCCACAAACCCTCCACTCTCCACACCCCTACATCTCTACCCCCCCTGTCGCACACTCACACGGCCTGGTAGTCCCGGGGCAGCTCGGCGCGCAGGCGCATGAGGCGCTACTCCCCTCTTCCCCATTTCCGTACCCACAAACCCTCCACTCTCCACACCCCTACATCTCTACCCCCCCTGTCGCACACTCACACGGCCTGGTAGTCCCGGGGCAGCTCGGCGCGCAGGCGCATGAGGCGCTACTCCCCTCTTCCCCATTTCCGTACCCACAAACCCTCCACTCTCCACACCCCTACATCTCTACCCCCCCTGTCGCACACTCACACGGCCTGGTAGTCCCGGGGCAGCTCGGCGCGCAGGCGCATGAGGCGCTACTCCCCTCTTCCCCATTTCCGTACCCACAAACCCTCCACTCTCCACACCCCTACATCTCTACCCCCCCTGTCGCACACTCACACGGCCTGGTAGTCCCGGGGCAGCTCGGCGCGCAGGCGCATGAGGCGCTACTCCCCTCTTCCCCATTTCCGTACCCACAAACCCTCCACTCTCCACACCCCTACATCTCTACCCCCCCTGTCGCACACTCACACGGCCTGGTAGTCCCGGGGCAGCTCGGCGCGCAGGCGCATGAGGCGCTACTCCCCTCTTCCCCATTTCCGTACCCACAAACCCTCCACTCTCCACACCCCTACATCTCTACCCCCCCTGTCGCACACTCACACGGCCTGGTAGTCCCGGGGCAGCTCGGCGCGCAGGCGCATGAGGCGCTACTCCCCTCTTCCCCATTTCCGTACCCACAAACCCTCCACTCTCCACACCCCTACATCTCTACCCCCCCTGTCGCACACTCACACGGCCTGGTAGTCCCGGGGCAGCTCGGCGCGCAGGCGCATGAGGCGCTACTCCCCTCTTCCCCATTTCCGTACCCACAAACCCTCCACTCTCCACACCCCTACATCTCTACCCCCCCTGTCGCACACTCACACGGCCTGGTAGTCCCGGGGCAGCTCGGCGCGCAGGCGCATGAGGCGCTACTCCCCTCTTCCCCATTTCCGTACCCACAAACCCTCCACTCTCCACACCCCTACATCTCTACCCCCCCTGTCGCACACTCACACGGCCTGGTAGTCCCGGGGCAGCTCGGCGCGCAGGCGCATGAGGCGCTACTCCCCTCTTCCCCATTTCCGTACCCACAAACCCTCCACTCTCCACACCCCTACATCTCTACCCCCCCTGTCGCACACTCACACGGCCTGGTAGTCCCGGGGCAGCTCGGCGCGCAGGCGCATGAGGCGCTACTCCCCTCTTCCCCATTTCCGTACCCACAAACCCTCCACTCTCCACACCCCTACATCTCTACCCCCCCTGTCGCACACTCACACGGCCTGGTAGTCCCGGGGCAGCTCGGCGCGCAGGCGCATGAGGCGCTACTCCCCTCTTCCCCATTTCCGTACCCACAAACCCTCCACTCTCCACACCCCTACATCTCTACCCCCCCTGTCGCACACTCACACGGCCTGGTAGTCCCGGGGCAGCTCGGCGCGCAGGCGCATGAGGCGCTACTCCCCTCTTCCCCATTTCCGTACCCACAAACCCTCCACTCTCCACACCCCTACATCTCTACCCCCCCTGTCGCACACTCACACGGCCTGGTAGTCCCGGGGCAGCTCGGCGCGCAGGCGCATGAGGCGCTACTCCCCTCTTCCCCATTTCCGTACCCACAAACCCTCCACTCTCCACACCCCTACATCTCTACCCCCCCTGTCGCACACTCACACGGCCTGGTAGTCCCGGGGCAGCTCGGCGCGCAGGCGCATGAGGCGCTACTCCCCTCTTCCCCATTTCCGTACCCACAAACCCTCCACTCTCCACACCCCTACATCTCTACCCCCCCTGTCGCACACTCACACGGCCTGGTAGTCCCGGGGCAGCTCGGCGCGCAGGCGCATGAGGCGCTACTCCCCTCTTCCCCATTTCCGTACCCACAAACCCTCCACTCTCCACACCCCTACATCTCTACCCCCCCTGTCGCACACTCACACGGCCTGGTAGTCCCGGGGCAGCTCGGCGCGCAGGCGCATGAGGCGCTACTCCCCTCTTCCCCATTTCCGTACCCACAAACCCTCCACTCTCCACACCCCTACATCTCTACCCCCCCTGTCGCACACTCACACGGCCTGGTAGTCCCGGGGCAGCTCGGCGCGCAGGCGCATGAGGCGCTACTCCCCTCTTCCCCATTTCCGTACCCACAAACCCTCCACTCTCCACACCCCTACATCTCTACCCCCCCTGTCGCACACTCACACGGCCTGGTAGTCCCGGGGCAGCTCGGCGCGCAGGCGCATGAGGCGCTACTCCCCTCTTCCCCATTTCCGTACCCACAAACCCTCCACTCTCCACACCCCTACATCTCTACCCCCCCTGTCGCACACTCACACGGCCTGGTAGTCCCGGGGCAGCTCGGCGCGCAGGCGCATGAGGCGCTACTCCCCTCTTCCCCATTTCCGTACCCACAAACCCTCCACTCTCCACACCCCTACATCTCTACCCCCCCTGTCGCACACTCACACGGCCTGGTAGTCCCGGGGCAGCTCGGCGCGCAGGCGCATGAGGCGCTACTCCCCTCTTCCCCATTTCCGTACCCACAAACCCTCCACTCTCCACACCCCTACATCTCTACCCCCCCTGTCGCACACTCACACGGCCTGGTAGTCCCGGGGCAGCTCGGCGCGCAGGCGCATGAGGCGCTACTCCCCTCTTCCCCATTTCCGTACCCACAAACCCTCCACTCTCCACACCCCTACATCTCTACCCCCCCTGTCGCACACTCACACGGCCTGGTAGTCCCGGGGCAGCTCGGCGCGCAGGCGCATGAGGCGCTACTCCCCTCTTCCCCATTTCCGTACCCACAAACCCTCCACTCTCCACACCCCTACATCTCTACCCCCCCTGTCGCACACTCACACGGCCTGGTAGTCCCGGGGCAGCTCGGCGCGCAGGCGCATGAGGCGCTACTCCCCTCTTCCCCATTTCCGTACCCACAAACCCTCCACTCTCCACACCCCTACATCTCTACCCCCCCTGTCGCACACTCACACGGCCTGGTAGTCCCGGGGCAGCTCGGCGCGCAGGCGCATGAGGCGCTACTCCCCTCTTCCCCATTTCCGTACCCACAAACCCTCCACTCTCCACACCCCTACATCTCTACCCCCCCTGTCGCACACTCACACGGCCTGGTAGTCCCGGGGCAGCTCGGCGCGCAGGCGCATGAGGCGCTACTCCCCTCTTCCCCATTTCCGTACCCACAAACCCTCCACTCTCCACACCCCTACATCTCTACCCCCCCTGTCGCACACTCACACGGCCTGGTAGTCCCGGGGCAGCTCGGCGCGCAGGCGCATGAGGCGCTACTCCCCTCTTCCCCATTTCCGTACCCACAAACCCTCCACTCTCCACACCCCTACATCTCTACCCCCCCTGTCGCACACTCACACGGCCTGGTAGTCCCGGGGCAGCTCGGCGCGCAGGCGCATGAGGCGCTACTCCCCCTCTTCCCCATTTCCGTACCCACAAACCCTCCACTCTCCACACCCCTACATCTCTACCCCCCCTGTCGCACACTCACACGGCCTGGTAGTCCCGGGGCAGCTCGGCGCGCAGGCGCATGAGGCGCTACTCCCCTCTTCCCCATTTCCGTACCCACAAACCCTCCACTCTCCATACCCACAAACCCTCCACTCTCCACACCCCTACATCTCTACCCCCCCTGTCGCACACTCACACGGCCTGGTAGTCCCGGGGCAGCTCGGCGCGCAGGCGCATGAGGCGCTACTCCCCTCTTCCCCATTTCCGTACCCACAAACCCTCCACTCTCCACACCCCTACATCTCTACCCCCCCTGTCGCACACTCACACGGCCTGGTAGTCCCGGGGCAGCTCGGCGCGCAGGCGCATGAGGCGCTACTCCCCTCTTCCCCATTTCCGTACCCACAAACCCTCCACTCTCCACACCCCTACATCTCTACCCCCCCTGTCGCACACTCACACGGCCTGGTAGTCCCGGGGCAGCTCGGCGCGCAGGCGCATGAGGCGCTACTCCCCTCTTCCCCATTTCCGTACCCACAAACCCTCCACTCTCCACACCCCTACATCTCTACCCCCCCTGTCGCACACTCACACGGCCTGGTAGTCCCGGGGCAGCTCGGCGCGCAGGCGCATGAGGCGCTACTCCCCTCTTCCCCATTTCCGTACCCACAAACCCTCCACTCTCCACACCCCTACATCTCTACCCCCCTGTCGCACACTCACACGGCCTGGTAGTCCCGGGGCAGCTCGGCGCGCAGGCGCATGAGGCGCTACTCCCCTCTTCCCCATTTCCGTACCCACAAACCCTCCACTCTCCACACCCCTACATCTCTACCCCCCCTGTCGCACACTCACACGGCCTGGTAGTCCCGGGGCAGCTCGGCGCGCAGGCGCATGAGGCGCTACTCCCCTCTTCCCCATTTCCGTACCCACAAACCCTCCACTCTCCACACCCCTACATCTCTACCCCCCCTGTCGCACACTCACACGGCCTGGTAGTCCCGGGGCAGCTCGGCGCGCAGGCGCATGAGGCGCTACTCCCCTCTTCCCCATTTCCGTACCCACAAACCCTCCACTCTCCACACCCCTACATCTCTACCCCCCCTGTCGCACACTCACACGGCCTGGTAGTCCCGGGGCAGCTCGGCGCGCAGGCGCATGAGGCGCTACTCCCCTCTTCCCCATTTCCGTACCCACAAACCCTCCACTCTCCACACCCCTACATCTCTACCCCCCCTGTCGCACACTCACACGGCCTGGTAGTCCCGGGGCAGCTCGGCGCGCAGGCGCATGAGGCGCTACTCCCCTCTTCCCCATTTCCGTACCCACAAACCCTCCACTCTCCACACCCCTACATCTCTACCCCCCCTGTCGCACACTCACACGGCCTGGTAGTCCCGGGGCAGCTCGGCGCGCAGGCGCATGAGGCGCTACTCCCCTCTTCCCCATTTCCGTACCCACAAACCCTCCACTCTCCACACCCCTACATCTCTACCCCCCCTGTCGCACACTCACACGGCCTGGTAGTCCCGGGGCAGCTCGGCGCGCAGGCGCATGAGGCGCTACTCCCCTCTTCCCCATTTCCGTACCCACAAACCCTCCACTCTCCACACCCCTACATCTCTACCCCCCCTGTCGCACACTCACACGGCCTGGTAGTCCCGGGGCAGCTCGGCGCGCAGGCGCATGAGGCGCTACTCCCCTCTTCCCCATTTCCGTACCCACAAACCCTCCACTCTCCACACCCCTACATCTCTACCCCCCCTGTCGCACACTCACACGGCCTGGTAGTCCCGGGGCAGCTCGGCGCGCAGGCGCATGAGGCGCTACTCCCCTCTTCCCCATTTCCGTACCCACAAACCCTCCACTCTCCACACCCCTACATCTCTACCCCCCCTGTCGCACACTCACACGGCCTGGTAGTCCCGGGGCAGCTCGGCGCGCAGGCGCATGAGGCGCTACTCCCCTCTTCCCCATTTCCGTACCCACAAACCCTCCACTCTCCACACCCCTACATCTCTACCCCCCCTGTCGCACACTCACACGGCCTGGTAGTCCCGGGGCAGCTCGGCGCGCAGGCGCATGAGGCGCTACTCCCCTCTTCCCCATTTCCGTACCCACAAACCCTCCACTCTCCACACCCCTACATCTCTACCCCCCCTGTCGCACACTCACACGGCCTGGTAGTCCCGGGGCAGCTCGGCGCGCAGGCGCATGAGGCGCTACTCCCCTCTTCCCCATTTCCGTACCCACAAACCCTCCACTCTCCACACCCCTACATCTCTACCCCCCCTGTCGCACACTCACACGGCCTGGTAGTCCCGGGGCAGCTCGGCGCGCAGGCGCATGAGGCGCTACTCCCCTCTTCCCCATTTCCGTACCCACAAACCCTCCACTCTCCACACCCCTACATCTCTACCCCCCCTGTCGCACACTCACACGGCCTGGTAGTCCCGGGGCAGCTCGGCGCGCAGGCGCATGAGGCGCTACTCCCCTCTTCCCCATTTCCGTACCCACAAACCCTCCACTCTCCACACCCCTACATCTCTACCCCCCCTGTCGCACACTCACACGGCCTGGTAGTCCCGGGGCAGCTCGGCGCGCAGGCGCATGAGGCGCTACTCCCCTCTTCCCCATTTCCGTACCCACAAACCCTCCACTCTCCACACCCCTACATCTCTACCCCCCCTGTCGCACACTCACACGGCCTGGTAGTCCCGGGGCAGCTCGGCGCGCAGGCGCATGAGGCGCTACTCCCCTCTTCCCCATTTCCGTACCCACAAACCCTCCACTCTCCACACCCCTACATCTCTACCCCCCCTGTCGCACACTCACACGGCCTGGTAGTCCCGGGGCAGCTCGGCGCGCAGGCGCATGAGGCGCTACTCCCCTCTTCCCCATTTCCGTACCCACAAACCCTCCACTCTCCACACCCCTACATCTCTACCCCCCCTGTCGCACACTCACACGGCCTGGTAGTCCCGGGGCAGCTCGGCGCGCAGGCGCATGAGGCGCTACTCCCCTCTTCCCCATTTCCGTACCCACAAACCCTCCACTCTCCACACCCCTACATCTCTACCCCCCCTGTCGCACACTCACACGGCCTGGTAGTCCCGGGGCAGCTCGGCGCGCAGGCGCATGAGGCGCTACTCCCCTCTTCCCCATTTCCGTACCCACAAACCCTCCACTCTCCACACCCCTACATCTCTACCCCCCCTGTCGCACACTCACACGGCCTGGTAGTCCCGGGGCAGCTCGGCGCGCAGGCGCATGAGGCGCTACTCCCCTCTTCCCCATTTCCGTACCCACAAACCCTCCACTCTCCACACCCCTACATCTCTACCCCCCCTGTCGCACACTCACACGGCCTGGTAGTCCCGGGGCAGCTCGGCGCGCAGGCGCATGAGGCGCTACTCCCCTCTTCCCCATTTCCGTACCCACAAACCCTCCACTCTCCACACCCCTACATCTCTACCCCCCCTGTCGCACACTCACACGGCCTGGTAGTCCCGGGGCAGCTCGGCGCGCAGGCGCATGAGGCGCTACTCCCCTCTTCCCCATTTCCGTACCCACAAACCCTCCACTCTCCACACCCCTACATCTCTACCCCCCCTGTCGCACACTCACACGGCCTGGTAGTCCCGGGGCAGCTCGGCGCGCAGGCGCATGAGGCGCTACTCCCCTCTTCCCCATTTCCGTACCCACAAACCCTCCACTCTCCACACCCCTACATCTCTACCCCCCCTGTCGCACACTCACACGGCCTGGTAGTCCCGGGGCAGCTCGGCGCGCAGGCGCATGAGGCGCTACTCCCCTCTTCCCCATTTCCGTACCCACAAACCCTCCACTCTCCACACCCCTACATCTCTACCCCCCCTGTCGCACACTCACACGGCCTGGTAGTCCCGGGGCAGCTCGGCGCGCAGGCGCATGAGGCGCTACTCCCCTCTTCCCCATTTCCGTACCCACAAACCCTCCACTCTCCACACCCCTACATCTCTACCCCCCCTGTCGCACACTCACACGGCCTGGTAGTCCCGGGGCAGCTCGGCGCGCAGGCGCATGAGGCGCTACTCCCCTCTTCCCCATTTCCGTACCCACAAACCCTCCACTCTCCACACCCCTACATCTCTACCCCCCCTGTCGCACACTCACACGGCCTGGTAGTCCCGGGGCAGCTCGGCGCGCAGGCGCATGAGGCGCTACTCCCCTCTTCCCCATTTCCGTACCCACAAACCCTCCACTCTCCACACCCCTACATCTCTACCCCCCCTGTCGCACACTCACACGGCCTGGTAGTCCCGGGGCAGCTCGGCGCGCAGGCGCATGAGGCGCTACTCCCCTCTTCCCCATTTCCGTACCCACAAACCCTCCACTCTCCACACCCCTACATCTCTACCCCCCCTGTCGCACACTCACACGGCCTGGTAGTCCCGGGGCAGCTCGGCGCGCAGGCGCATGAGGCGCTACTCCCCTCTTCCCCATTTCCGTACCCACAAACCCTCCACTCTCCACACCCCTACATCTCTACCCCCCCTGTCGCACACTCACACGGCCTGGTAGTCCCGGGGCAGCTCGGCGCGCAGGCGCATGAGGCGCTACTCCCCTCTTCCCCATTTCCGTACCCACAAACCCTCCACTCTCCACACCCCTACATCTCTACCCCCCCTGTCGCACACTCACACGGCCTGGTAGTCCCGGGGCAGCTCGGCGCGCAGGCGCATGAGGCGCTACTCCCCTCTTCCCCATTTCCGTACCCACAAACCCTCCACTCTCCACACCCCTACATCTCTACCCCCCCTGTCGCACACTCACACGGCCTGGTAGTCCCGGGGCAGCTCGGCGCGCAGGCGCATGAGGCGCTACTCCCCTCTTCCCCATTTCCGTACCCACAAACCCTCCACTCTCCACACCCCTACATCTCTACCCCCCCTGTCGCACACTCACACGGCCTGGTAGTCCCGGGGCAGCTCGGCGCGCAGGCGCATGAGGCGCTACTCCCCTCTTCCCCATTTCCGTACCCACAAACCCTCCACTCTCCACACCCCTACATCTCTACCCCCCCTGTCGCACACTCACACGGCCTGGTAGTCCCGGGGCAGCTCGGCGCGCAGGCGCATGAGGCGCTACTCCCCTCTTCCCCATTTCCGTACCCACAAACCCTCCACTCTCCACACCCCTACATCTCTACCCCCCCTGTCGCACACTCACACGGCCTGGTAGTCCCGGGGCAGCTCGGCGCGCAGGCGCATGAGGCGCTACTCCCCTCTTCCCCATTTCCGTACCCACAAACCCTCCACTCTCCACACCCCTACATCTCTACCCCCCCTGTCGCACACTCACACGGCCTGGTAGTCCCGGGGCAGCTCGGCGCGCAGGCGCATGAGGCGCTACTCCCCTCTTCCCCATTTCCGTACCCACAAACCCTCCACTCTCCACACCCCTACATCTCTACCCCCCCTGTCGCACACTCACACGGCCTGGTAGTCCCGGGGCAGCTCGGCGCGCAGGCGCATGAGGCGCTACTCCCCTCTTCCCCATTTCCGTACCCACAAACCCTCCACTCTCCACACCCCTACATCTCTACCCCCCCTGTCGCACACTCACACGGCCTGGTAGTCCCGGGGCAGCTCGGCGCGCAGGCGCATGAGGCGCTACTCCCCTCTTCCCCATTTCCGTACCCACAAACCCTCCACTCTCCACACCCCTACATCTCTACCCCCCCTGTCGCACACTCACACGGCCTGGTAGTCCCGGGGCAGCTCGGCGCGCAGGCGCATGAGGCGCTACTCCCCTCTTCCCCATTTCCGTACCCACAAACCCTCCACTCTCCACACCCCTACATCTCTACCCCCCCTGTCGCACACTCACACGGCCTGGTAGTCCCGGGGCAGCTCGGCGCGCAGGCGCATGAGGCGCTACTCCCCTCTTCCCCATTTCCGTACCCACAAACCCTCCACTCTCCACACCCCTACATCTCTACCCCCCCTGTCGCACACTCACACGGCCTGGTAGTCCCGGGGCAGCTCGGCGCGCAGGCGCATGAGGCGCTACTCCCCTCTTCCCCATTTCCGTACCCACAAACCCTCCACTCTCCACACCCCTACATCTCTACCCCCCCTGTCGCACACTCACACGGCCTGGTAGTCCCGGGGCAGCTCGGCGCGCAGGCGCATGAGGCGCTACTCCCCTCTTCCCCATTTCCGTACCCACAAACCCTCCACTCTCCACACCCCTACATCTCTACCCCCCCTGTCGCACACTCACACGGCCTGGTAGTCCCGGGGCAGCTCGGCGCGCAGGCGCATGAGGCGCTACTCCCCTCTTCCCCATTTCCGTACCCACAAACCCTCCACTCTCCACACCCCTACATCTCTACCCCCCCTGTCGCACACTCACACGGCCTGGTAGTCCCGGGGCAGCTCGGCGCGCAGGCGCATGAGGCGCTACTCCCCTCTTCCCCATTTCCGTACCCACAAACCCTCCACTCTCCACACCCCTACATCTCTACCCCCCCTGTCGCACACTCACACGGCCTGGTAGTCCCGGGGCAGCTCGGCGCGCAGGCGCATGAGGCGCTACTCCCCTCTTCCCCATTTCCGTACCCACAAACCCTCCACTCTCCACACCCCTACATCTCTACCCCCCCTGTCGCACACTCACACGGCCTGGTAGTCCCGGGGCAGCTCGGCGCGCAGGCGCATGAGGCGCTACTCCCCTCTTCCCCATTTCCGTACCCACAAACCCTCCACTCTCCACACCCCTACATCTCTACCCCCCCTGTCGCACACTCACACGGCCTGGTAGTCCCGGGGCAGCTCGGCGCGCAGGCGCATGAGGCGCTACTCCCCTCTTCCCCATTTCCGTACCCACAAACCCTCCACTCTCCACACCCCTACATCTCTACCCCCCCTGTCGCACACTCACACGGCCTGGTAGTCCCGGGGCAGCTCGGCGCGCAGGCGCATGAGGCGCTACTCCCCTCTTCCCCATTTCCGTACCCACAAACCCTCCACTCTCCACACCCCTACATCTCTACCCCCCCTGTCGCACACTCACACGGCCTGGTAGTCCCGGGGCAGCTCGGCGCGCAGGCGCATGAGGCGCTACTCCCCTCTTCCCCATTTCCGTACCCACAAACCCTCCACTCTCCACACCCCTACATCTCTACCCCCCCTGTCGCACACTCACACGGCCTGGTAGTCCCGGGGCAGCTCGGCGCGCAGGCGCATGAGGCGCTACTCCCCTCTTCCCCATTTCCGTACCCACAAACCCTCCACTCTCCACACCCCTACATCTCTACCCCCCCTGTCGCACACTCACACGGCCTGGTAGTCCCGGGGCAGCTCGGCGCGCAGGCGCATGAGGCGCTACTCCCCTCTTCCCCATTTCCGTACCCACAAACCCTCCACTCTCCACACCCCTACATCTCTACCCCCCCTGTCGCACACTCACACGGCCTGGTAGTCCCGGGGCAGCTCGGCGCGCAGGCGCATGAGGCGCTACTCCCCTCTTCCCCATTTCCGTACCCACAAACCCTCCACTCTCCACACCCCTACATCTCTACCCCCCCTGTCGCACACTCACACGGCCTGGTAGTCCCGGGGCAGCTCGGCGCGCAGGCGCATGAGGCGCTACTCCCCTCTTCCCCATTTCCGTACCCACAAACCCTCCACTCTCCACACCCCTACATCTCTACCCCCCCTGTCGCACACTCACACGGCCTGGTAGTCCCGGGGCAGCTCGGCGCGCAGGCGCATGAGGCGCTACTCCCCTCTTCCCCATTTCCGTACCCACAAACCCTCCACTCTCCACACCCCTACATCTCTACCCCCCCTGTCGCACACTCACACGGCCTGGTAGTCCCGGGGCAGCTCGGCGCGCAGGCGCATGAGGCGCTACTCCCCTCTTCCCCATTTCCGTACCCACAAACCCTCCACTCTCCACACCCCTACATCTCTACCCCCCCTGTCGCACACTCACACGGCCTGGTAGTCCCGGGGCAGCTCGGCGCGCAGGCGCATGAGGCGCTACTCCCCTCTTCCCCATTTCCGTACCCACAAACCCTCCACTCTCCACACCCCTACATCTCTACCCCCCCTGTCGCACACTCACACGGCCTGGTAGTCCCGGGGCAGCTCGGCGCGCAGGCGCATGAGGCGCTACTCCCCTCTTCCCCATTTCCGTACCCACAAACCCTCCACTCTCCACACCCCTACATCTCTACCCCCCCTGTCGCACACTCACACGGCCTGGTAGTCCCGGGGCAGCTCGGCGCGCAGGCGCATGAGGCGCTACTCCCCTCTTCCCCATTTCCGTACCCACAAACCCTCCACTCTCCACACCCCTACATCTCTACCCCCCCTGTCGCACACTCACACGGCCTGGTAGTCCCGGGGCAGCTCGGCGCGCAGGCGCATGAGGCGCTACTCCCCTCTTCCCATTTCCGTACCCACAAACCCTCCACTCTCCACACCCCTACATCTCTACCCCCCCTGTCGCACACTCACACGGCCTGGTAGTCCCGGGGCAGCTCGGCGCGCAGGCGCATGAGGCGCTACTCCCCTCTTCCCCATTTCCGTACCCACAAACCCTCCACTCTCCACACCCCTACATCTCTACCCCCCCTGTCGCACACTCACACGGCCTGGTAGTCCCGGGGCAGCTCGGCGCGCAGGCGCATGAGGCGCTACTCCCCTCTTCCCCATTTCCGTACCCACAAACCCTCCACTCTCCACACCCCTACATCTCTACCCCCCCTGTCGCACACTCACACGGCCTGGTAGTCCCGGGGCAGCTCGGCGCGCAGGCGCATGAGGCGCTACTCCCCTCTTCCCCATTTCCGTACCCACAAACCCTCCACTCTCCACACCCCTACATCTCTACCCCCCCTGTCGCACACTCACACGGCCTGGTAGTCCCGGGGCAGCTCGGCGCGCAGGCGCATGAGGCGCTACTCCCCTCTTCCCCATTTCCGTACCCACAAACCCTCCACTCTCCACACCCCTACATCTCTACCCCCCCTGTCGCACACTCACACGGCCTGGTAGTCCCGGGGCAGCTCGGCGCGCAGGCGCATGAGGCGCTACTCCCCTCTTCCCCATTTCCGTACCCACAAACCCTCCACTCTCCACACCCCTACATCTCTACCCCCCCTGTCGCACACTCACACGGCCTGGTAGTCCCGGGGCAGCTCGGCGCGCAGGCGCATGAGGCGCTACTCCCCTCTTCCCCATTTCCGTACCCACAAACCCTCCACTCTCCACACCCCTACATCTCTACCCCCCCTGTCGCACACTCACACGGCCTGGTAGTCCCGGGGCAGCTCGGCGCGCAGGCGCATGAGGCGCTACTCCCCTCTTCCCCATTTCCGTACCCACAAACCCTCCACTCTCCACACCCCTACATCTCTACCCCCCCTGTCGCACACTCACACGGCCTGGTAGTCCCGGGGCAGCTCGGCGCGCAGGCGCATGAGGCGCTACTCCCCTCTTCCCCATTTCCGTACCCACAAACCCTCCACTCTCCACACCCCTACATCTCTACCCCCCCTGTCGCACACTCACACGGCCTGGTAGTCCCGGGGCAGCTCGGCGCGCAGGCGCATGAGGCGCTACTCCCCTCTTCCCCATTTCCGTACCCACAAACCCTCCACTCTCCACACCCCTACATCTCTACCCCCCCTGTCGCACACTCACACGGCCTGGTAGTCCCGGGGCAGCTCGGCGCGCAGGCGCATGAGGCGCTACTCCCCTCTTCCCCATTTCCGTACCCACAAACCCTCCACTCTCCACACCCCTACATCTCTACCCCCCCTGTCGCACACTCACACGGCCTGGTAGTCCCGGGGCAGCTCGGCGCGCAGGCGCATGAGGCGCTACTCCCCTCTTCCCCATTTCCGTACCCACAAACCCTCCACTCTCCACACCCCTACATCTCTACCCCCCCTGTCGCACACTCACACGGCCTGGTAGTCCCGGGGCAGCTCGGCGCGCAGGCGCATGAGGCGCTACTCCCCTCTTCCCCATTTCCGTACCCACAAACCCTCCACTCTCCACACCCCTACATCTCTACCCCCCCTGTCGCACACTCACACGGCCTGGTAGTCCCGGGGCAGCTCGGCGCGCAGGCGCATGAGGCGCTACTCCCCTCTTCCCCATTTCCGTACCCACAAACCCTCCACTCTCCACACCCCTACATCTCTACCCCCCCTGTCGCACACTCACACGGCCTGGTAGTCCCGGGGCAGCTCGGCGCGCAGGCGCATGAGGCGCTACTCCCCTCTTCCCCATTTCCGTACCCACAAACCCTCCACTCTCCACACCCCTACATCTCTACCCCCCCTGTCGCACACTCACACGGCCTGGTAGTCCCGGGGCAGCTCGGCGCGCAGGCGCATGAGGCGCTACTCCCCTCTTCCCCATTTCCGTACCCACAAACCCTCCACTCTCCACACCCCTACATCTCTACCCCCCCTGTCGCACACTCACACGGCCTGGTAGTCCCGGGGCAGCTCGGCGCGCAGGCGCATGAGGCGCTACTCCCCTCTTCCCCATTTCCGTACCCACAAACCCTCCACTCTCCACACCCCTACATCTCTACCCCCCCTGTCGCACACTCACACGGCCTGGTAGTCCCGGGGCAGCTCGGCGCGCAGGCGCATGAGGCGCTACTCCCCTCTTCCCCATTTCCGTACCCACAAACCCTCCACTCTCCACACCCCTACATCTCTACCCCCCCTGTCGCACACTCACACGGCCTGGTAGTCCCGGGGCAGCTCGGCGCGCAGGCGCATGAGGCGCTACTCCCCTCTTCCCCATTTCCGTACCCACAAACCCTCCACTCTCCACACCCCTACATCTCTACCCCCCCTGTCGCACACTCACACGGCCTGGTAGTCCCGGGGCAGCTCGGCGCGCAGGCGCATGAGGCGCTACTCCCCTCTTCCCCATTTCCGTACCCACAAACCCTCCACTCTCCACACCCCTACATCTCTACCCCCCCTGTCGCACACTCACACGGCCTGGTAGTCCCGGGGCAGCTCGGCGCGCAGGCGCATGAGGCGCTACTCCCCTCTTCCCCATTTCCGTACCCACAAACCCTCCACTCTCCACACCCCTACATCTCTACCCCCCCTGTCGCACACTCACACGGCCTGGTAGTCCCGGGGCAGCTCGGCGCGCAGGCGCATGAGGCGCTACTCCCCTCTTCCCCATTTCCGTACCCACAAACCCTCCACTCTCCACACCCCTACATCTCTACCCCCCCTGTCGCACACTCACACGGCCTGGTAGTCCCGGGGCAGCTCGGCGCGCAGGCGCATGAGGCGCTACTCCCCTCTTCCCCATTTCCGTACCCACAAACCCTCCACTCTCCACACCCCTACATCTCTACCCCCCCTGTCGCACACTCACACGGCCTGGTAGTCCCGGGGCAGCTCGGCGCGCAGGCGCATGAGGCGCTACTCCCCTCTTCCCCATTTCCGTACCCACAAACCCTCCACTCTCCACACCCCTACATCTCTACCCCCCCTGTCGCACACTCACACGGCCTGGTAGTCCCGGGGCAGCTCGGCGCGCAGGCGCATGAGGCGCTACTCCCCTCTTCCCCATTTCCGTACCCACAAACCCTCCACTCTCCACACCCCTACATCTCTACCCCCCCTGTCGCACACTCACACGGCCTGGTAGTCCCGGGGCAGCTCGGCGCGCAGGCGCATGAGGCGCTACTCCCCTCTTCCCCATTTCCGTACCCACAAACCCTCCACTCTCCACACCCCTACATCTCTACCCCCCCTGTCGCACACTCACACGGCCTGGTAGTCCCGGGGCAGCTCGGCGCGCAGGCGCATGAGGCGCTACTCCCCTCTTCCCCATTTCCGTACCCACAAACCCTCCACTCTCCACACCCCTACATCTCTACCCCCCCTGTCGCACACTCACACGGCCTGGTAGTCCCGGGGCAGCTCGGCGCGCAGGCGCATGAGGCGCTACTCCCCTCTTCCCCATTTCCGTACCCACAAACCCTCCACTCTCCACACCCCTACATCTCTACCCCCCCTGTCGCACACTCACACGGCCTGGTAGTCCCGGGGCAGCTCGGCGCGCAGGCGCATGAGGCGCTACTCCCCTCTTCCCCATTTCCGTACCCACAAACCCTCCACTCTCCACACCCCTACATCTCTACCCCCCCTGTCGCACACTCACACGGCCTGGTAGTCCCGGGGCAGCTCGGCGCGCAGGCGCATGAGGCGCTACTCCCCTCTTCCCCATTTCCGTACCCACAAACCCTCCACTCTCCACACCCCTACATCTCTACCCCCCCTGTCGCACACTCACACGGCCTGGTAGTCCCGGGGCAGCTCGGCGCGCAGGCGCATGAGGCGCTACTCCCCTCTTCCCCATTTCCGTACCCACAAACCCTCCACTCTCCACACCCCTACATCTCTACCCCCCCTGTCGCACACTCACACGGCCTGGTAGTCCCGGGGCAGCTCGGCGCGCAGGCGCATGAGGCGCTACTCCCCTCTTCCCCATTTCCGTACCCACAAACCCTCCACTCTCCACACCCCTACATCTCTACCCCCCCTGTCGCACACTCACACGGCCTGGTAGTCCCGGGGCAGCTCGGCGCGCAGGCGCATGAGGCGCTACTCCCCTCTTCCCCATTTCCGTACCCACAAACCCTCCACTCTCCACACCCCTACATCTCTACCCCCCCTGTCGCACACTCACACGGCCTGGTAGTCCCGGGGCAGCTCGGCGCGCAGGCGCATGAGGCGCTACTCCCCTCTTCCCCATTTCCGTACCCACAAACCCTCCACTCTCCACACCCCTACATCTCTACCCCCCCTGTCGCACACTCACACGGCCTGGTAGTCCCGGGGCAGCTCGGCGCGCAGGCGCATGAGGCGCTACTCCCCTCTTCCCCATTTCCGTACCCACAAACCCTCCACTCTCCACACCCCTACATCTCTACCCCCCCTGTCGCACACTCACACGGCCTGGTAGTCCCGGGGCAGCTCGGCGCGCAGGCGCATGAGGCGCTACTCCCCTCTTCCCCATTTCCGTACCCACAAACCCTCCACTCTCCACACCCCTACATCTCTACCCCCCCTGTCGCACACTCACACGGCCTGGTAGTCCCGGGGCAGCTCGGCGCGCAGGCGCATGAGGCGCTACTCCCCTCTTCCCCATTTCCGTACCCACAAACCCTCCACTCTCCACACCCCTACATCTCTACCCCCCCTGTCGCACACTCACACGGCCTGGTAGTCCCGGGGCAGCTCGGCGCGCAGGCGCATGAGGCGCTACTCCCCTCTTCCCCATTTCCGTACCCACAAACCCTCCACTCTCCACACCCCTACATCTCTACCCCCCCTGTCGCACACTCACACGGCCTGGTAGTCCCGGGGCAGCTCGGCGCGCAGGCGCATGAGGCGCTACTCCCCTCTTCCCCATTTCCGTACCCACAAACCCTCCACTCTCCAACACCCCTACATCTCTACCCCCCCTGTCGCACACTCACACGGCCTGGTAGTCCCGGGGCAGCTCGGCGCGCAGGCGCATGAGGCGCTACTCCCCTCTTCCCCATTTCCGTACCCACAAACCCTCCACTCTCCACACCCCTACATCTCTACCCCCCCTGTCGCACACTCACACGGCCTGGTAGTCCCGGGGCAGCTCGGCGCGCAGGCGCATGAGGCGCTACTCCCCTCTTCCCCATTTCCGTACCCACAAACCCTCCACTCTCCACACCCCTACATCTCTACCCCCCCTGTCGCACACTCACACGGCCTGGTAGTCCCGGGGCAGCTCGGCGCGCAGGCGCATGAGGCGCTACTCCCCTCTTCCCCATTTCCGTACCCACAAACCCTCCACTCTCCACACCCCTACATCTCTACCCCCCCTGTCGCACACTCACACGGCCTGGTAGTCCCGGGCAGCTCGGCGCGCAGGCGCATGAGGCGCTACTCCCCTCTTCCCCATTTCCGTACCCACAAACCCTCCACTCTCCACACCCCTACATCTCTACCCCCCCTGTCGCACACTCACACGGCCTGGTAGTCCCGGGGCAGCTCGGCGCGCAGGCGCATGAGGCGCTACTCCCCTCTTCCCCATTTCCGTACCCACAAACCCTCCACTCTCCACACCCCTACATCTCTACCCCCCCCTGTCGCACACTCACACGGCCTGGTAGTCCCGGGGCAGCTCGGCGCGCAGGCGCATGAGGCGCTACTCCCCTCTTCCCCATTTCCGTACCCACAAACCCTCCACTCTCCACACCCCTACATCTCTACCCCCCCTGTCGCACACTCACACGGCCTGGTAGTCCCGGGGCAGCTCGGCGCGCAGGCGCATGAGGCGCTACTCCCCTCTTCCCCATTTCCGTACCCACAAACCCTCCACTCTCCACACCCCTACATCTCTACCCCCCTGTCGCACACTCACACGGCCTGGTAGTCCCGGGGCAGCTCGGCGCGCAGGCGCATGAGGCGCTACTCCCCTCTTCCCCATTTCCGTACCCACAAACCCTCCACTCTCCACACCCCTACATCTCTACCCCCCCCTGTCGCACACTCACACGGCCTGGTAGTCCCGGGGCAGCTCGGCGCGCAGGCGCATGAGGCGCTACTCCCCTCTTCCCCATTTCCGTACCCACAAACCCTCCACTCTCCACACCCCTACATCTCTACCCCCCCTGTCGCACACTCACACGGCCTGGTAGTCCGGGGCAGCTCGGCGCGCAGGCGCATGAGGCGCTACTCCCCTCTTCCCCATTTCCGTACCCACAACCCTCCACTCTCCACACCCCTACATCTCTACCCCCCCTGTCGCACACTCACACGGCCTGGTAGTCCCGGGGGCAGCTCGGCGCGCAGGCGCATGAAGGCGCTACTTCCCCTCTTCCCCATTTCCGTACCCACAAACCCTCCCTCTCCGTACCACAAACCCTCCACTCCACACCCCTACATCTCTACCCCCCCTGTCCACACTCACACAGACCCGGCCTGGTAGTCCACGTGGCCAGGCTCGGCGCGCAGGCGCATGAGGCGCTACTCTCCCCTCTTCCACCTATTTCCGTCCCACAAAACCCTCCACTCTCCGTACCCACAAACCTCCACTCTCCACACCCCTACATCTACCCCCCCTGTCGCACACTCACACGGCCTGGTAGTCCCGGGGCAGCTCGGCAGCGCATGCGCATGAGGCGCTACTACCCCTCTTCCCCATTTCCGTACCCACAAACCCTCCCTCTCCACACCCCTACATCTCTACCCCCCCTGTCGCACACTCACACGGCCTGGTAGTCCCGGGGCAGCTCGGCGCGCAGGCGCATGAGGCGCTACTCCCCTCTTCCCCATTTCCGTACCCACAAACCCTCCACTCTCCACACCCCTACATCTCTACCCCCCCTGTCGCACACTCACACGGCCTGGTAGTCCCGGGGCAGCTCGGCGCGCAGGCGCATGAGGCGCTACTCCCCTCTTCCCCATTTCCGTACCCACAAACCCTCCACTCTCCACACCCCTACATCTCTACCCCCCCTGTCGCACACTCACACGGCCTGGTAGTCCCGGGGCAGCTCGGCGCGCAGGCGCATGAGGCGCTACTCCCCTCTTCCCCATTTCCGTACCCACAAACCCTCCACTCTCCACACCCCTACATCTCTACCCCCCCTGTCGCACACTCACACGGCCTGGTAGTCCCGGGGCAGCTCGGCGCGCAGGCGCATGAGGCGCTACTCCCCTCTTCCCCATTTCCGTACCCACAAAACCCTCCACTCTCCACACCCCTACATCTCTACCCCCCTGTCGCACACTCACACGGCCTGGTAGTCCCGGGGCAGCTCGGCGCGCAGGCGCATGAGGCGCTACTCCCCTCTTCCCATTTCCGTACCCACAAACCCTCCACTCTCCACACCCCTACATCTCTACCCCCCCTGTCGCACACTCACACGGCCTGGTAGTCCCGGGGCAGCTCGGCGCGCAGGCGCATGAGGCGCTACTCCCCTCTTCCCCATTTCCGTACCCACAAACCCTCCACTCTCCACACCCCTACATCTCTACCCCCCCTGTCGCACACTCACACGGCCTGGTAGTCCCGGGGCAGCTCGGCGCGCAGGCGCATGAGGCGCTACTCCCCTCTTCCCCATTTCCGTACCCACAAACCCTCCACTCTCCACACCCCTACATCTCTACCCCCCCTGTCGCACACTCACACGGCCTGGTAGTCCCGGGGCAGCTCGGCGCGCAGGCGCATGAGGCGCTACTCCCCTCTTCCCCATTTCCGTACCCACAAACCCTCCACTCTCCACACCCCTACATCTCTACCCCCCCTGTCGCACACTCACACGGCCTGGTAGTCCCGGGGCAGCTCGGCGCGCAGGCGCATGAGGCGCTACTCCCCTCTTCCCCATTTCCGTACCCACAAACCCTCCACTCTCCACACCCCTACATCTCTACCCCCCCTGTCGCACACTCACACGGCCTGGTAGTCCCGGGGCAGCTCGGCGCGCAGGCGCATGAGGCGCTACTCCCCTCTTCCCCATTTCCGTACCCACAAACCCTCCACTCTCCACACCCCTACATCTCTACCCCCCCTGTCGCACACTCACACGGCCTGGTAGTCCCGGGGCAGCTCGGCGCGCAGGCGCATGAGGCGCTACTCCCCTCTTCCCCATTTCCGTACCCACAAACCCTCCACTCTCCACACCCCTACATCTCTACCCCCCCTGTCGCACACTCACACGGCCTGGTAGTCCCGGGGCAGCTCGGCGCGCAGGCGCATGAGGCGCTACTCCCCTCTTCCCCATTTCCGTACCCACAAACCCTCCACTCTCCACACCCCTACATCTCTACCCCCCCTGTCGCACACTCACACGGCCTGGTAGTCCCGGGGCAGCTCGGCGCGCAGGCGCATGAGGCGCTACTCCCCTCTTCCCCATTTCCGTACCCACAAACCCTCCACTCTCCACACCCCTACATCTCTACCCCCCCTGTCGCACACTCACACGGCCTGGTAGTCCCGGGGCAGCTCGGCGCGCAGGCGCATGAGGCGCTACTCCCCTCTTCCCCATTTCCGTACCCACAAACCCTCCACTCTCCACACCCCTACATCTCTACCCCCCCTGTCGCACACTCACACGGCCTGGTAGTCCCGGGGCAGCTCGGCGCGCAGGCGCATGAGGCGCTACTCCCCTCTTCCCCATTTCCGTACCCACAAACCCTCCACTCTCCACACCCCTACATCTCTACCCCCCCTGTCGCACACTCACACGGCCTGGTAGTCCCGGGGCAGCTCGGCGCGCAGGCGCATGAGGCGCTACTCCCCTCTTCCCCATTTCCGTACCCACAAACCCTCCACTCTCCACACCCTACATCTCTACCCCCCCTGTCGCACACTCACACGGCCTGGTAGTCCCGGGGCAGCTCGGCGCGCAGGCGCATGAGGCGCTACTCCCCTCTTCCCCATTTCCGTACCCACAAAACCCTCCACTCTCCACACCCCTACATCTCTACCCCCCCTGTCGCACACTCACAACGGCCTGGTAGTCCCGGGGCAGCTCGGCGCGCAGGCGCATGAGGCGCTACTCCCCTCTTCCCCATTTCCGTACCCACAAACCCTCCACTCTCCACACCCCTACATCTCTACCCCCCCTGTCGCACACTCACACGGCCTGGTAGTCCCGGGGCAGCTCGGCGCGCAGGCGCATGAGGCGCTACTCTCCCCTCTTCCCCATTTCCGTACCCACAAAACCTCACTCTCCACACCCCTACATACTCTACCCCCCCTGTCGCACACTCACACGGCCTGGTAGTCCCGGGGCAGCTCGGCGCGCAGGCGCATGAGGCGCTACTCCCCTCTTCCCCATTTCCGTACCCACAAACCCTCACTCTCCACACCCCTAACCTCTCTACCACCCCTGTCGCACACTCACACGGCCTGGTAGTCCCGGGGCCAGCTTACGGCGCGGCAGCGCGCATTAGGCTGTAACTCCCCTCTTCCCCCATTTCCGTACCCCCACCAAACCTCCACTCTCCACAACCCCTACATCTCTACCCCCCCTGTCGTCACATCTCCACACGGCTCCTGGTAGTCCCGGGGCAGCTCGGCGCGCAGGCGCATGAGGCGCTACTCCCCTCTTCCCCATTTCCGTAACCCACAAACCCTCCACTCTCCACAACCCCTACATCTCTACCCCCCCATGTCGCACACTCACACGGCCCTCGGTAGTCCCGGGGCAGCTCGGCGGCGCCGAGCGCATCGAGGCGCTACTCCCCTCTTCCCCATTTCCGTACCCACAAAACCCTCCACTCTCCACACCCCTACATCTCTACCCCCCCTGTCGCACACTCACACGGCCTGGTAGTCCCGGGGCAGCTCGGCGCGCAGGCGCATGAGGCGCTACTCCCCTCTTCCCCATTTCCGTACCCACAAACCCTCCACTCTCCACACCCCTACATCTCTACCCCCCCTGTCGCACACTCACACGGCCTGGTAGTCCCGGGGCAGCTCGGCGCGCAGGCGCATGAGGCGCTACTCCCCTCTTCCCCATTTCCGTACCCACAAACCCTCCACTCTCCACACCCCTACATCTCTACCCCCCCTGTCGCACACTCACAACGGCCTGGTAGTCCCGGGGCAGCTCGGCGCGCAGGCGCATGAGGCGCTACTCCCCTCTTCCCCATTTCCGTACCCACAAACCCTCCACTCTCCACACCCCTACATCTCTACCCCCCCTGTCGCACACTCACACGGCCTGGTAGTCCCGGGGCAGCTCGGCGCGCAGGCGCATGAGGCGCTACTCCCCTCTTCCCCATTTCCGTACCCACAAACCCTCACTCTCCACACCCCTACATCTCTACCCCCCCTGTCGCACACTCACACGGCCTGGTAGTCCCGGGCAGCTCGGCGCGCAGGCGCATGAGGCGCTACTCCCCTCTTCCCCATTTCCGTACCCACAAACCTCCACTCTCCACACCCCTACATCTCTACCCCCCTGTCGCACACTCACACGGCCTGGTAGTTCCCGGGGCAGCTCGGCGCGCAGGCGCATGAGGCGCTACTCCCCTCTTCCCCATTTCCGTACCCACAAACCCTCCACTCTCCACACCCCTACATCTCTACCCCCCCTGTCGCACACATCACACGGCCTGGTAGTCCCGGGGCAGCTCGGCGCGCAGGAGCGCATGGAGGCGCTACTCCCCTCTTCCCCATTTCCGTACCCACAAACCCTCCACTCTCCACACCCCCTACATCTCTACCCCCCCTTGTCGCACACTCACACGGCCTGGTAGTCCCGGGGCAGCTCGGCGCGCAGGCGCATGAGGCGCTACTCCCCTCTTCCCCATTTCCGTACCCACAAACCCTCCACTCTCCACACCCCTACATCTCTACCCCCCCTGTCGCACACTCACACGGCCTGGTAGTCCGGGGCAGCTCGGCGCGCAGGCGCATGAGGCGCTACTCCCCTCTTCCCCATTTCCGTACCCACAAACCCTCCACTCTCCACACCCCTACATCTCTACCCCCCCTGTCGCACACTCACACGGCCTGGTAGTCCCGGGGCAGCTCGGCGCGCAGGCGCATGAGGCGCTACTCCCCTCTTCCCCATTTCCGTACCCACAAACCCTCCACTCTCCGTACCCACAAACCCTCCACTCTCCACACCCCTACATCTCTACCCCCCCTGTCGCACACTCACACGGCCTGGTAGTCCCGGGGCAGCTCGGCGCGCAGGCGCATGAGGCGCTACTCCCCTCTTCCCCATTTCCGTACCCCATTTCCGTACCCACAAACCCTCCACTCTCCACACCCCTACATCTCTACCCCCCCCTGTCGCACACTCACACGGCCTGGTAGTCCCGGGGCAGCTCGGCGCGCAGGCGCATGAGGCGCTACTCCCCTCTTCCCATTTCCGTACCCACAAACCCTCCACTCTCCGTACCACACAAACCCTCACTCTCCACACCCCTACATCTCTACCCCCCCTGTCGCACACTCACACGGCATGGTAGTCCCGGGGCAGCTCGGCGCGCAAGGCGCATGAGGCGCTACTCCCCTCTTCCCCATTTCCGTACCCACAAACCTCACACTCTCCGTACCCACAACCCTACACTCTCACACCCCTACATCTCTACCCCCCCTGTCGCACACTCACACGGCCTGGTAGTCCCGGGGCAGCTCGTAGCGCGCAGGCGCATGAGGCGCTACTCCCCTCTTCCCCATTTCCGTACCCACAAACCCTCCACTCTCCACACCCCTACATCTCTACCCCGCCCCTGTCGCACACTCACACGGCCTGGTAGTCCCAGGGGCAGCTCGGCGCGCAGGCGCATGAGGCGCTACTTCCCCTCTTCCCCATTTCCGTACCCACAAAACCCTCCACTCTTCCACACCCCCGTACATCTCTACCCCCCTGTCGCACACTCACACGGCCTGGTAGTCCCGGGGCAGCTCGGCGCGCAGGCGCATGAAGAGCGCTACTCCCCTCTTCCCCATTTCCGTACCCACAAACCCTCCACTCTCCACACCCCTACATCTCTACCCCCCCTGTCGCACACTCACACGGCCTGGTAGTCCCGGGGCAGCTCGGCGCGCAGGCGCATGAGGCGCTACTCCCCTCTTCCCCATTTCCGTACCCCCAACCCTCCACTCTCCACACCCCTACATCTCTACCCCCCCTGTTCGCACACTCACACGGCCTGGTAGTCCCGGGGCAGCTCGGCGCGCAGGCGCATGAGGCGCTACTCCCCTCTTCCCCATTTCCGTACCCACAAACCCTCCACTCTCCACACCCCTACATCTCTACCCCCCCTGTCGCACACTCACACGGCCTGGTAGTCCCGGGGCAGCTCGGCGCGCAGGCGCATGAGGCGCTACTCCCCTCTTCCCCATTTCCGTACCCACAAACCCTCCACTCTCCGTACCCACAAACCCTCCACTCTCCACACCCTACATCTCTACCCCCCCTGTCGCACACTCACACGGCCTGGTAGTCCCGGGGCAGCTCGGCGCGCAGGCGCATGAGGCGCTACTCCCCTCTTCCCCATTTCCGTACCCACAAACCCTCCACTCTCCGTACCCACAAACCCTCCACTCTCCACACCCCTACATCTCTAACCCCCCCTGTCGCACACTCACACGGCCTGGTAGTCCCGGGGCAGCTCGGCGCGCAGGCGCATGAGGCGCTACTCCCCTCTTCCCCATTTCCGTACCCACAAACCCTCCACTCTCCGTACCCACAAACCCTCCACTCTCCACACCCCTACATCTCTACCCCCCCTGTCGCACACTCACACGGCCTGGTAGTCCCGGGGCAGCTCGGCGCGCAGGCGCATGAGGCGCTACTCCCCTCTTCCCCATTTCCGTACCCACAAACCCTCCACTCTCCGTACCCACAACCCTCCACTCTCCACACCCCTACATCTCTACCCCCCCTGTCGCACACTCACACGGCCTGGTAGTCCCGGGGCAGCTCGGCGCGCAGGCGCATGAGGCGCTACTCCCCTCTTCCCCATTTCCGTACCCACAAACCCTCCACTCTCCGTACCCACAAACCCTCCACTCTCCACACCCCTACATCTCTACCCCCCCTGTCGCACACTCACACGGCCTGGTAGTCCCGGGGCAGCTCGGCGCGCAGGCGCATGAGGCGCTTCCTCAGGTCCTCTGAGTCCATCACCTCCTCGCCCTCCTGCTGCCCCCCCTCCTCCTCACACACCATCCCCGCCTGCTGCCGCTTCGCCTGGGAACGGGAGCATTGGAAGGCGAGGAGACAGGGTGTGTGGGAGGTGGGGAAAGAGGATGGAGGACGTGGGTTAAAAGGGAGGGGGAGTAAAGGGAGGGGGAAGGAGTAAGGTGAAAAAGACGCGCAAAGGCAAGAAAGTGTGAGAACGTGTGAGGGCGAGGACGGGATGTCTCTGGACAGACAGACTCGAGTGGGACGGGTTTCCACCTGTGCGGTGCTCCTCTTGTGCTCTATTTCGGCGTCGCTTGCTGCTACACTGTGTTGCAGGCGCTGCAGATCTTCTGTTAGCCGCTTCACTGCCTGCAATGCATGCACACACACGGGCACATGCACAAAGGCATGCAGCACGCACACACACATGCATGGTCACAAACATGCACACACGCACACACGCACACACGCACACACGCACACACGCACGCACGCACACACACACGCACGCACGCACACACGCACACACGCACACACGCACACACACACGCACACACGCACACACACACGCACACACGCACGATACTCCCTGGGTCAACCAACATCCCCAGCAGAATCAAGAGCCCACCCGAGTGTGTTTTGGTGAGACACGCAAAGGAGGACTTTTGAGTCGCCTCAAAAGTCGCACGCACGCACGCACACACACACGCACACACGCACGATACTCCCTGGGTCAACCAACACCCCCAGGAGAATCAAGAGCCCACCCGAGTGTGCTTTGGTGAGACACGCAAAGGAGACGGAGAGGGAGAGGTTCGGGCAAGGGAGAGGGGAAGAGAGGGAGAGGGAGCAGCAGAGGGAGGGGAAGCGAGAAAGGGAGAGGGAAACGGAAGGGGCGAGGGAGAGGCAACGCACCGCCTGCATACGGCGCTGCTGTGTGGTGAGGTGATCCATCCTCTCCATAGTGACTTTTGAGTCGACTCAAAAGGGAAAGGGAGGGGGAAACGGATGGGGCGAGGGAGGGGAAGCAACGCACCGCCTGCATCCGGCGCTGCTGTGTGGTGAGGTGATCCATCCTCTCCATGGCCCCTCCCAACGCCTCGTCCAACGCCCTCAGCTCCTCTGGTAACGCACACACAGAGGCAATCCCACAGGTGGCGGACACACACACAGAGAGAGGAGAGGAGGAGGGAGCAAGGTGCGGGAAAGAGAGGGAGACGGGGTAAATGAGGAAGGTGAGGGGACGAAAGGGGACCGAAAAACGAGAAGGAGGAAGAGGAGGAGAATAAAATGAAAATGGGGTGAGTTTCTTTGAACCGGGTGGATTCTTGGCGATGGCAATGGGAGCAAACCCATCCACGGATCCTGCTGCCAGGAGTTACTCTATTGTTATCACGGTGCTACAATCCTCTTTCGGTCTTGCAAGCAGCCAGCCACTGCAAATCCCACAGCCACACACTCTCACATGCCTGCCCTTTCTCACCCACTGAATGCAAAGTCTCGTCCTCCCCTCCCTCTCACCCTCACTCCCTCGCACCTTCGAGTCGTCCTTTGTTCCCCAGCACCACCCGCTCCTCCTCCTTTGCCTCCTCCAGTCGCCGTCGCCCCTTCTGCTCTTCCAGAGACGCCCTCTCTGAGTTGACTCAAAACAAGGCTCACCCGCACTCCCTCGCACCCGCACTCCCTCGCACCCACACTCCCTCGCACCCGCACTCCCTCGCACCCGCACTCCCTCGCACCCGCACTCCCTCGCACCCGCACTCCCTCGCACGCGCACTCCCTCGCACCCGCACTCCCTCGCACCCGCACTCCCTCGCACCCGCACTCCCTCGCACCCGCACTCCCTCGCACCCTCACTCCCTCGCACCTTCAAGTCGTCCCTTGTTCCCCAGCACCACCCGCTCCTCCTCCTTTGCCTCCTCCAGTCGCCCCTTCTTCTCTTCCAGCGACGCCCTTTCTGTTTCTGCCTCCGCCTCCACACGCTGCCACCCACACAGCAGCACACAGCACGGAGTTGTTTAAAGTTCCCACTTCTCGCGTTCTCACATGGAGCAGCATCTCCTGTACACAACTTTCCTTTCCCCCATTTTGTTGAGCTAAATTGCACCTGCCCTGAACAGCACCGTGCACGCCCCCTGAGCACCCCCCCTATCCCCCTCGTTCACCCACCCCTCATTGTCCACTACAAACTCAGCTCCCTCTGCCCCACCCCTCTCCTGTTCTGCTCCCCTTCCCTCCCATTCCTTCACACACACCTTACATCCCGTCAACCCCCTTCAGACCCCTCCCTTTTTCCCCCCTTCCCCCGTCCCCCGTCTCAGCCCCCCAGAGCGAGCGCACCTCCAGCTCCTCTTCAAGGTCGGACACGTTGACCTGCGACTCAAACTGCTGTGCAGCCAGCATCTGGTGCCGCACCTCCCGCAGCTCAATCTGCGCCATACGCACCACGCGCTCTGCATCGCCCTGCGCTATCTGCAGCTGCTGCACCTGCTCCCGCTTGCGCCGCAGCTCCCGCTCCCCCGCCTCCCTCTGCCTGCGGAATTGCTCTGCGGAGGAGAGGAGACGCTCCTCCTCCTCCCGCCCCTTGGCCTCGTCCTCCTCCAAGTTGCACCCCAGCCGCCCGCCCCGCATGTTGCGCTTGCACGGTAAGCTGACCTCCTGGTTCCCTCGCATGAAGCTGAACGGATGGGGATGGTGGGAGGGTGGGGCCAGAGGGAAGGTGTGTAGGTCATTTATGAGGCAATTCTGGAACCCGCAGCTCCCGCTCCCCCGCCTCCCTCTGCCTGCGGAATTTCTCGGAGGAGGAAAGGAGGCGCTCCTCCTCCTCCTCGCGCCCCTTGGCCTCGTCCTCTTCCAGGTTGCACCCGAGACGGCCGCCCCTCATGTTGCGCTTGCACGGCAGGCTGACCTCCTGGTTGCCTCGCATGAAGCTGTGGCGGGGTTGAGTTGTGGGTGGGTGGGGCAGGAGGGAAGGTGGAAGTGAAATTTTGGCGATTCCAGAACGTGCCTCGCAGGTTGCAGCTGCATGGTAAGATGACCTCCTGATTTCCTTGCAAGAAGCTGCAGGGTTGGGGCGGTGGGTGGGGTGGGTGGGGTGGGCACGTGTGGGTGCCACCCGGTGGGGTTGGATGCGATTGGGAAGAGGAGAGAGCGGTGATTCGGTAAGAATGTGGCATTGCTGGCAAGGGTAAAAGGAAGGAGAGAGAAAGAGGCAAGAGGGCACGGGGGCGTGCGCGAAGGGCAGAGAAAAAAATTATAGAAGCAGAAAAACGAACAAACTCGCAGGCAGTGGAAGCACGGATTGGGAGCAACGTGTAGGAAAGTGATGGGAACTTAAGTGGGAGGAGGGATGCGGGAGCTGATACATGGATGGATGGATAGAGGGAAACGAGAGGAGGGGAGAGGAGAGGAGAGGAGAGGGAGAGGAGAGGAGAGGGAGAGGAGAGGAGAGGAGAGGAGAGGGAGAGGAGAGGAGACGGAGAGGAGAGGAGAGGAGAGGAGAGGGAGAGGAGAGGAGAGGAGAGGAGAGGGAGAGGGAGGGGAGAGGAGAGGAGAGGAGAGGAGACGG